>CM033476.1:14234664-14270263 GCA_019447015.1 Hymenochirus boettgeri | reverse complement strand
GTAGGGTAGGGAGTCCTGTTAGCTGGGAACCTACAGTGGGGGATTCTTGGTAGTGTACTGTAGGGTAGGGAGTCCTGTTAGCTGGGAACCTACAGTGGGGGATTCTGGGTAGTGTACTGTAGGGGTAGGGGGTTCTGTTAGCTTGGGGACCTACAGTGGGGGGGTTTCTGGGTAGTGTACTGTAGGGATAGGGGGTCCTGTTACCTGGGGGACCTACAGTGGGGGATTCTGGGTAGTGTACTGTAGGGGTAGGTGGTTCTGTTAGCTTGGGGACCTACAGTGGGGGGGATTCTGGGTAGTGTACTGTAGGGATAGGGAGTCCTGTTAGCTGGGAACCTACAGTTGGGGATTCTGGGTAGTGTACTGTAGGGGTAGGGGGTGCTGTTAGCTGGGGAAACTACAGTGGAGGATTCTGGGCACTGTACTGTAGGGGTAGGGGGTCCTGTTACCTGGGGGACCTACAGTGGGGTATTCTGGGCAGTGTATTGTAGGGGTAGGGGGTCCTGTTAGCTGGAGACCTACAGTGGGGGATTCTGGGTAGTGTACTATAGGGGTTCCTGTTAGCTGGGGAACCTACAGTGGGGGATTCTGGGTAGCGTACTGTAGGGGTAGGGGGTCCTGTAAGCTGGGGGACCAACAGTTGTGGATTCTGGGCAGTGTACTGTAGGGGTAGGGGGTCCAGTTAGCTGGGGGACCTACAGTGGGGGATTCTGGGTAGTGTACTGTAGGGGTACTGTTAGCTGGGGGACCTACAGTGGGGGATTCTGGGTAGTGTACTGTAGGGGTAGGGGGTCGTAGCGGGGGGGACCTACAGTGGGGGATTCTGGGTAGTGTACTGTAGGGGTTCTTGTTAGCTGGGGGATGTAGTGGGGGATTCTGGGTAGTGTGGGGTCCTGTTAGCTGGGGATGTACAGTGAGGGATTCGGGTAGTGTAGGGGGTCCTGTTAGCTGGGGGATATACAGTGGGGGATTCTGGGGAGTGTAGGGTTGTTAGCTGGGGGATGTACAGTGGGGGATTCTGGGGAGTGTAGAGGTCCTGTTAACTGGGGGGTGTACAGTGGGGATTCGGGTAGCATAGGGGGTCCTGTTAGCTGGGGGACCTACAATGGGGGATTCTGGGTAGTGTACTGTGGGGTAGTGGGTCATGTTAGCTGGGGGACCAACAGTTGTGGATTCTGGGCAGTGTACTGTAGGGGTAGGGGTATCTGTTAGCTGGGGGACCTACAGTGGGGGATTCTGGGTAGTGTACTGTAGGGGTACTGTTAGCTGGGGGACCTACAGTGGGGGATTCTGGGTAGTGTACTGTAGGGATAGGGGGTCGTTAGCTGGGGGGACCTACAGTGGGGGATTCTGGGTAGTGTACTGTAGGGGTCTTGTTAGCTGAGGGGATGTAGTGGGGATTCTGGGTAGGTAGGGTCCTGTTAGCTGGGGGATGTACAGTGAGGGATTCTGGGTAGTGTAGGGGTGGTCCTGGTTAGCTGGGGGATGGTACATGAGGGATTCGGGGTTAGTTTAGAGGGGTGTCTGTTAGCTGGGGATATACAGTGGGGGATTCTTTGGGTCAGTGTATAGGGTTGTTTAGCTGGGGATTACAGTGGGGGATTCTGGGTAGTGTAGAGGTCCTGTTAACTGGGGGTGTACAGGTGGGGGATTAGCTGGGTAGCATATGGGGGTCCTGTTAGCTCGGTGATGTACAGTGGGGATTCTGGGTAGTGTAGGATTCTGTTAGCTGGGGGATGTACAGTGGGGGATTCTGGGTTGTAGGGGTCTGTTAGCGGGGGATTACAGTGGAGGATTCTGGGTAGTGGTGTAGGGGTCTGTTAGCCTGGGGGATGTACAGTGGGGGATTCGGGTAGTGTAGAGGTCCTGTTATGGTGGGTTACTGTGGGTATTCTGGGTAGTATAGGGGTGGGCCTGGTTAGCTCGAGGATAGACAGTGGGGGATTGGGTAGTGTAGGTTTCCTGTAGCTGGGGATGTTACGTGGGGGATTCGGGTTAGTGTAGGGGGCTTTAGCTGGGGATGTACAGCAGTGGAGGATTCTGGGTAGTGTAGGGGTCTGGTTAGCGGGGATGACAGTGGGGATTCTGGTAGTGGAGGGGGTCTGTTAGCTGGGGGATGTACAGTGGGGATTCTGGGTAGTGTAGGGGGTCCTGTTAGCTGGGGATGTACAGTGGGGGATTCTAGGTAGTGCAGGAGTCCTGTTAGCTGGGGGATGTACAGGGTAGTGTACTGTAGGGATAGGGGGTCCTGTTACCTGGGGACCTACAGTGAGGGATTCTGGGTAGTGTACTGTAGGGGTAGGTGGTTCGGTTAGCTGGGGACCTACAGAGGGGGGGATTCTGGGTAGTGTACTGTTAGGGATAGGGGGTCTGTATTGGTGGGAACCTACAGTGGGGGATTCTGGGCAGTGTACTATAGGGGTAGTGGGTCCTGTTAGCTGGAACCTACAGTTGGGATTCTGGGTAGTGTAACGGTAGGGTAGGGGGTCCTGTTAGAGGCGGGAACTACAGTGGGGTATTCTGGGCGGTTTACTTGGTAAGGGTAGGGGTCCTGTACCTGGGGACCTACAGTGGGGGATTCTGAGAAGTATTGTAGGGTAGGGGTCCTGTTAGCTGGAGTGACCTACAGTGGGAGGATTCTGGGTGTATGTACTGTAGGGGTAGGGGGTCCTGTACCTGGGGACCTATAGTGGGGGATGCTGGGTAGTGTACTGTAGGGGTAGGGGTCCTGTTACCTGGGGGACCTATAGTGGGGGATTTGGGTGTGTACTTGTAGGGGTAGGTGGTTAGTCCTGTAGCGGAGACCTACAGTGGGGGTTGCTGGGCAGTGTAATTGTAGGGTGTAGGGGTGTCCTGTGTAGTGCTTGATGACTACATGGGGGATTCGGGTGTAGTGTAATGTATTGGTAGTCGGGTGGGTGTCTTGTGTTACCTCTGGGGGACCACAAGTGGGGATCTCCTGAGAAGTGTCGGTTGATGTGTGTGTAAGTGGGGTTCCTGTATTGCTGGGGGACCTACAGTGGGGGATTTCTGGTGGCTAGTGTCACTATAGGGGGGGGGTGCGTTAGCTGGGGGAGACTACAGTGGGGGATTCTGGGGTTAGTGTACTATAGGGGGTAGTGGGTGTCCTGTATAGCTAGGGGGACCTACTAGTGGGGTTCTGGGAGTGTACTATAGGGTGGTGGTTCCTGTTTAGTCGGGGACCTACGTAGGGGATTTCTGGGTAGTGTAGGGGGTCTGTTTTAACTGGGGGATGTACAGTGGGGGATATACAGTGGGGAGATTCTGGGTAGTGTAGGGGTCCTGTTTAGCTGGGGGATCGTACAGCGGGGGATTCTGGTAGGTAGGAGTCTGTTAGCTGGGGGATGTACATGGGGATCTGGGTATGTAGAAGGTCCGTTACTGGGGTGGATAACAGTGGGGGGATTTGGGTAGTATAGTGGGTCCTGTTTAGCTGGTGGATGTACAGTGGGGGGGATTTGGGTAGGTAGGATTCCTGTTAGCTGGGGGATGTACATTGGGTGGGATCTCTGGGTAGTGTAGGGGTCTGTTGAGCTGGGGAGGTACAGTGGAGGATTCGGGTGTTAGGGGTCCTGTTAGCCTTGGGGAATGTACAGTGGGATTCTGGTGTGTAGGTGTCCCTGATACTGGGGATGTACAGTTGGATTCTGGGTAGTGTAGGGGGTCCTGGTTAAGCTGGGGGTGTTTACCAGTGGGGGGTTATGGGTAGTGTAGGGGGTCCGTATTAGTAGGGGATGTAAAGTGGGGGATTCTGTGGTTACAATGTAGAGTCCTGTTAACTGGGGGTGAACATGGGGGTATTGTGCTTTGGAGTTAGTATAGGGGGTCCTGTTAGCTGAGGATGTACAAGTGGGGATGCTGGGTAGTGGTAGGATTCCGTTAGCTGGGCGGGGATGTACAGTGGGGGGTGGTGGTAGTGTAGGTCTGGTTAGCTGGGAGGATGTACAGTGGAGGATCTGGTGTGTAGGGGGTGCCTGTTACGCTGGGGGATGACATGTGGGTTCTGGGGTAGTGTAGGGGTCCGTTTAGCTGGGGCAGGGTGGATGTACAGTGGGGGAGTCACGGTAGTAGTGTAGATTCCTGTTAGCTTGGGGGGATGTAGTGGGGGAATTTCTGCGGTAGTGAAGGGTCCGTTAGCTGGGGGAGTACGTGGGCGGATTCCCTGGGGGTGTGTAGGGGGTCCTGTTAGCTGGGGGATCTTACAAGTGGGAGTTTTGGTGGGTAGGGGTCCTGTAGCGGTGTGTAGTTGGATTGTACAGTGGGACTGGTGTGATTAGGGTAGGGTGTAGGGGGTCCTATAGCGGGGGGATGTACAGTGGGGTGATGATGGGTAGTGTGGGGGTCTGTTAGCTGGGGAGTACACTATGGGTTTCTGTGTAGGTGTAGGGGGTCCGCTGTAGCTGTGGAGGATTACAGTTTGGATTCTGGGTAGTGTAGTGTAGGGGTCCTTTCGGGTCCTTAGATGGGGGATGTGTACGAGGGATTGGGAAGTTTCCGGTATGGGTAGTGTAGTTTAGGGGCCCTGTTAGCTGGGGGATGTACAGTAGAGTGGATTCTGTGCGGTAGTGTCGGATTCCTGTTCGCTGGGGGGTGTACAGTAGGTGATTCGTGGTAGGTGTGGGGGTCTGTTAGCTGGGGATTACAGTTGGGGCATTTGGTTATTCGTTAGGGGGGTTGTTTAGTGGGGATATACAGGGGGGGATTCTGGGTAGTGTAGAGTGATCCTGTTAGCTGGGGGATTTACAGTGGGGTGATTCTGGGGTAGTGTAGGTTCCTGTTAGCGGGGATGTACGTGGGGATTATGGGTTAGTTGTAGGGGTCGTGTAGTTGGGGGATGTACAAATTTGAGGGTTCGGGGTGTAGTGTAGGGGTCTGTAAGCTGGGGACTGTACAGTGGGGGATTCTTGTGGTATTGGTAGGTGTAGGGGGTTACCTGTAGTGGGGGACTGTACAGTGGAATTCTGGGTGTAGTTTAGGGTGGCCTGGTAGCTGGGGTATTGTTACAGTGGTGGGATTATGGTAGGTGGGGGTTTCGGGTACAGCGGGGATTTCTGGGTAGGTAGGGGGTCCTGTTAGCGTGGAGGGATGTACAGTGGGGTGGTATCGGGGTAGTGTGGGGGTCTGGTAGCTGGGCGAGTGGGAGGTACAGTGTGGATTCTGGGTAGTGTAGGGGTCCTGTTAAGCGGGGGATGTACAGTGGGGGATTCTGGGTAGTGTAGGATTCCTGTTAGCTGGGGGGTGTACAGTGGGGGATTCTGGGTAGTGTGGGGGTCTGTTAGCTGGGGGATGTACAGTGGGGGATTCTGGGTAGTGTAGGAGTCCTGTTAGCTGGGGGCTGTAAAGTGGATTCTGGGGTGAGTTGTACGAGTTGGCTGTAGTGTCATGTGTAGCTGTGGGTGTACTGTTAGCTGGGGGGATACAGTGGGGGATTCTGGGTAGTTTAAGAGTCCTGTAACTGGGGGGTGAACAGTGGGGAGATTCTGGGTTAGTATAGGGGTTGCTGTAGCTGGGGGAGTACAGTGGGGGATTCTGGGTAGGTGGATCCTTATTAGCTGGGGGATGTTACAGTGGGGGGATTCTGTGGGTGGGGTCTGTTAGCTGGGGGGAAACAGTGGGGGTATTTTGGGTAGAGTGAGAGGGTACTGTTAGCTGGGGGGGTGGACAGTGGAATTCTGGGTATGTGTAGGGGGTCCTGTTAGCTGGGGGATGTACAGTGGGGGATTAGGGTAGGGTAGGGGGTCTGTTCGCTGGGGGATTCGGGGTATGTAGGGGGGTCCTGTTAGCTGAGGATGTACAGTGGGGGATGCTGGGTAGGTGGGGGTCTGTTAGATGGGGGATGACAGTGGGGATATTCGGGTAGTGGAGTGTAGGGGTCCTGTTAGGTGGGGATAGGGGGGGGTTCTGGGTAGTGTGAGGATGTCCTGTTATCTGGGGGATACAGTGGGGGATTCTGGGTAGTGTGGGGTGGGTTAGCTGGGGGAGTACAGTGGGGGATTATGGGTAGTGTAGGAGTCGTTAGCTGGGGGGATTACAGGGGCGGATCTGGGTTAGTGTAGGAGTCCGTAGATGGGGGAGTGACAGTGGGTTCTGGGTTAGTGTAGGGGGCGCGGGTAGCTGGGGCGGGGGATGTACAGTGGGGGATTCTGGGTAGTTAGAGGTCTGTGAACTGGGGGGTGACAGTGGGGAATTCTGGGTTAGTATAGGGGTCTGCTGTTAGCTGGGGGAGGTTACAGTGGGGGATTCTGGGAGTAGGTAGGACCTATTAGCTGGGGGGTACAGGGGGATTCTGTGGTAGTGGGGGTCTGTTAGCTGGGGGAAGTAAGTGGGGTGTTGGGTAAGTGGTAGAGGGTCTGTTAGCTGGTGGGTGGTACGGGGGGGGTTTCTGGTGTTTTAGGGGTCGTTTGCGGGGATGTCAAGTGGGGGGATTCTGGGTAGTGTAGGGTCCGTTAGGCTGGGGATGTACAGTGGGAGGGATACTGGGGGTTTAGTGCAGGAAGTCGCAGTTAGTGGGGGATGTACAGTGGGGGATTCTGGGTAGTGTGGGGGGTCTGTTAGCTAGGGGGTTAGGGGAATATCTACGTGCAGGGCCATTACCTGCCAGTATATGCTCCTTTCCTCAGTATAATGATCGCTATGAACCCACCTCACCTTTCAGTGTCGTACAAGCATACCGATATCCTGGGACTACAGGTGTCAGGACAGGCCGCGGCTTCTCTTAGATGTACAGGCCGCAACTCAAGAGCGACACCTAACGTTCACCTGCGAGAAACCGCGGTCAAACAGCGACCCCTAGTGGCAACCAGTGCTTAGCAGCCAGGAATTTGGTAACAAGAAGGGCTGGGTTCTTGCAAGATGTGGGCGGGGTAATAGTGAGATCTGAGCATGGTTATAGTGAAATGTGGGCGGTATTGGGAAGGTTCGGGGACAGTGAGATTTACCAAACCAACCTTCACCAATCACAGTGTTCACCCATCGTAAAGCAATAATTCATTCAGATCTTTTATCCCTGTGTGATCTACACAGGGCCATGTCTGAATATTGTCATCTAAGCACCCAGCTATGTTTCCTATTACACACAAACTAGAAAATACCCTGTAAATTAACAACAAAATAATATAAATGTCCTGTAAATTATATCCTTATAAAACACGAGATATGGATGTCCTGTAAATTATATCCTTATAAAACACGAGATATGAATGTCCTGTAAATTATATCCTTATAAAACACAAGATATGAATGTCCTGTAAATTATATCCTTATAAAAAACAAGAGATATAAATGTCCTGTAAATTATATCCTTATAAAACACGAGATATAACCGATAGATCGGACCAAGACTGTCGGTATCCTCATCTCACTGCAATGTCTAAACAGCGTAAAGGCGTGTGATTTCATTCACAACACCTTTCACCAGGGTCCGAAGGGAACAAGAAAACTTTTCTTTCTGCTGAATTTGGAAGACTTTTTAATCTCTGTACACTGACTATTTTCTTCACAATGCCTTGAAACAGTAACTTTGTTTCCGGTTGGGCATCGTTTCGTCAATTGATCTCTGGGGTAAGATTACCAACTATCCAGACCAACTGGTGCAAAGGTGTGATCATCATCCGCACGGACGTTCAATCGCCACGCTTTATTGGCTGGTACAGAAGCGGATATTTGGCCAACTGCTCACTCAACATTAAACTTCGACAGCATCAGGGAGATTCAAAGAGTTCTTATTGTTCAAAATGGTTCAATTTTGCCCTAAACCAATCAGATCTTAATTAACATTTGAAGTTAAACCATTGATGTGGTATGGGGCAAAATAAGAACCATATTTACGATAAGAACTTTTATTGAGACTCACTGGCAGATACTAAAGATCAAGCTATTGAGCATGTAGTCTCTTCAGCCGGATTATCACATGCGTGTACAGCCTTAAACAATTAGCATGTGTGTTACTATAGACCATTTTTATAATTATATTTAAAACCCTTCAGTGCACAAATGACTCCTCATTCCTACCACTGGTCCCCTTTTGTCACTTTGCTGTTCTTCACACTTCCGGAATGTTTTAAATTGTATTTATCATATTTATGTTTTCCTATGTAATTACATTAATACCCTGAGCCCCAAACTTGCAATTTACAATGCTGGGTACCACACATTTCTTGAGGTTATGGTTAGTCCTGAAATACCAACGATCAGATATGCCAGTCTCCTATGGACCGCTGTCAATCGTTCAGGCAAACTGTCGACTGAGGCTACTTTTTTACACCGGACCCACAATGATTTGTCCGTGTCAACACTGCTGTGGGAACATTCAGTCCGGGACAAGAATCCGATGGTTGTGACACCAGCCCTTAGTCCCCAACACCCCAAGCTAATCACTTCTCTTTTATACCGGTGGTTGTATACTGGAGTACCAGAGGAACCCATACAGGATTCGGGTGAACAGTCCAACATTCTATCACCTTTCATCAGCTCTTGTCTTCTCTATTAGTCATTTTTGCTGTTAATTGACAACTTTCCTGTTTAAACAGCTTTAGTTTGTTGCTAACTTCTCCGGGTGTGAACGTTTGCGCACTTTTTGCTCCTACTTCATCCTAGGAAGAAATGAATTTGTACGTGCATTTAACTGTCATAGCTGTAGTTTGATTGACTGTAACAACACAACCTGCACATCTAAAAACTACATACAATTAGTCCTGATCTGCGTTGCACACTGTATGATGAAGGCCATTTTTCAGCTAAACTATTTACTTGTGTATGGGCATTCAGTGACCCAGCCAACACATCAGGCCCAACTAGATCAACCCATACCAGATATTTGCCCGAAACGGACGTTTGTACCATTGTGTGTTGCAGGTGTTTATTGTGCTTCAGAGGGCATTCGCTAAATTCCAGAACTAATCTACACACAGAACTTAAACCAGACTAACCTCCTAACCATCGATTTAAATTAGTTTGTTGGTCTTGCCGGAAGGTCATCTGGTTTCTTACTTTTTAGCAGTTTGGCGAAGTCTGAATAAGACACATGCACATAATTAGGGTGTTGAGTACATTAGATCTGTTGGCTTACCAGTCCAAATCAAAACATTACCCAGAAGAATAATCTGTGGTATTCATTTTAGATCAGGGGTCCAGTTAACGATCCCTCAGTAAACATTTTTTTATATTTGCCAAATACATGATTTATTATGCTTTGCACAGTCAGAGCCTGCTGTGACACGTGTCCAACACAATTTGTGGGGATAGCGTTAAATGGTGTATGGATTGGGCCCCATTAGAGAGAGACAAAACATTGAACGTGTATGGGCAAATCGTCGACGATTGCTCCTGTGTATTTGCAACGATTTGTGTCAGTTTTACATATCTAAATACAATACCATTTCTAAACCCTTAATACTATGCCCAGGGATTTCTCATGTCACTTCCCCCTGCTACTAAACGTCCATCTTAGTGAAGTATACAGTAAGTATTACCTCGTAACATCCACCATTCAATAGGGCATTATTATGAAACCCATTGCATCAGACCACTATTGAGATCCGGAGATTGGCCTCTGCACAGGTTGTTATTTCAGTAAGTGTCCGATCAGGGGGAATAATTCAACTTCAGGGCCCTGCATACGCGTGATCGACTGTTTTAAAAACAGCTGATCGTGGGGGCCCTCTTTACCGTCCGGGGTCCACCCGTTCGTGCGTTGGTGGCAGTGGAGTAGTTACGCCACTGTACTGTTTAATGTGCGGAGGTTTGGAGGATAGTGCAACGTATTTTATATAAGCCCAGTCTCGGAAATCACCTCAGGCAGTGCTGCAGTGGTGAAAGGTTTACTAGTAGGGTACAAGTATTCCCCCTTAACAGCCACTGAGCAGGGCCAGGTGACTCACCTTGGAGGGCTTTAGTTGAGGATCCCCCTGAGTAGATTCACCTGGCCGTCCCAGTCAATCAGATGTTAGCTTTTAATAATGGGAAGTGAACATCTATTGGTTTGGGGCAAATGTAACCATTGTTTACAATAAAAGCTTTATTACATTGCCCTGGTTGTGTTTCTAATTTGGACATAAGTGGCCTCCGGTGACAACTCTTTAGAACCAATCCTGTCTTTGGCAGAGTGTTGACATTACAATCTTCAAATAGTCTCTTTCCTTGGCTCTTCTTTTTGGGCCATAGTTGGTTGAGGTGTTGTTTGGGGACTCCCCCACAGGTGTAAAATCAAAGCACTCACTGCATATTATATGATTTTGATCTCTTGAGGTTGCATTATTGGCTTTTGGACTCACCAGGTTGCTGCCCCAATGATGTTTGTTGGGTTTAAGGCCGACCCGGATATGTGTCTCTGAAATCCTTTTAGTGTCACCATTGCCGTTATATGCAGATAGGACACATTCCAGGGTATTTATTGCCAACATTTCACCTTAAATGATTCCATCAGTACTAGCGAATGTTTTCAAGAACTAATTTCCAAGTCCAGCTTGTCCTAACTGAATACCACAGTAAGGAACTCAACCTTCACAAGCAGACCCAACCTTGGAATCTCTTCTTCGATCATCAAATATCCGGACATTCTTGGGTCGGGATGGAGAGGGAAGGGATCAAGAGTCCGATCCACAGTGGATGACTGGGTCTGAGAGGACAATGCCTAATAAACCAAGGTTAACATGTAACTGGAAATCTACTAAAAGTGATAATAAAGTACTAGATCTGGGAGGGAGTATGATATTATTAGACGGATGGCCTCTTACCTTTCCTTTTCAGCATTTGGTATGCTCCTGATCTTTGTCTCCTGGAAGGGCAAGGGGTCCATCGGTAAAGGAGTCCACCACTTTACTCTCCACCTTCTCTGAATTCTGTCGCTCCCAGTGTACTGCAGAGAGTAGGGTGAGTCGAGAGGCCATACTGGGCATATGCTGTAAACTTACTAACAGTTTGGTTGAGCAGAACGGTGAAACATCGTTCCCTCTGAATGTTGTTTAATCCGAATCTCAAACAGAAATACACTCACAAATGCCCGTATTGGCTTCCATTGATTCAACTGTCTGACATTAAAAAATAGCATTTAATGCTTTTGGTATGGGCGAATCAGAAAGACTAGCTCACAGTCCCGCTTACCTTGGAGAGACACGACTTAATCACTCATTCAACACGAAGAGGGACTACGGTGCTCCCACCTCGCGTGGAGAAACTACTGCCAAAGTTCGTATCATACTAGCCCTCCAGGATCCTGTAAGAAAAAAAAGACCATGTTGTCTCAATCACATAACACCAGCTTGCTGTGTGCCCTGACAAAGACTAGCCACAAGTCAAAGGAGCCTTCTTAAACTACACACACAGCTACCATAAGCAAATGAATCCATCTTATATGCACAGACACTATAGGTCTCATGCAATAAAAGGAGAGGGGCAACATTGGCCACTGCTATGATCGATGGGCAACCCAATCAGATGTATTTAACTCCAGTAACTGATTGTGTTGATGTCACATAAAACACCCATATGTTATTTAGTCAACATATAGATAAACCACTAAAACGTTATTTTGGGGAGTTTTTACTACTGTAAGGGCCTGAAAGTGCTTCCCATCGTGGAGATTGGATTTATCGTGCCAAGAGTTCTAACAGCAATCTGAGGCTGAAAAGGGAGAACATGGAGTCAAATGCAATGCTAAAATACTTACATGATCCACTAGACTGCAAAAATTAGGATATTTAGTAAGCGTATGCTAAACTTACCCAATGGCACAGATTCATTATCATACATACCCCTAAGTAAGTTCCTTGTTAACCTGGTCACAAAAGACTGACTTATAATATACCCAGTCCTCCTGTCGGTTGGCAGGATTTGCTACTTTATCTGAAAAAGCAGCAAGACGGCAGAAATGTGTTATTGTTGGAATCAAAACCATAATGGAAGATTGTCAACTAGAACAGGAAACTAATAAGCTGAGGTTACACAACCATGCACAATTTTATATCTGATGGTCACAGTTCAAAGTAGCCGTGGCTGACATATCCTGGGACCGGTACCACGCGGTATTATAGGAAGTGCCGTCATTGAATCGATATGATTTACCGGCATATCAACCAGATCGGCATGACGTTGCAAGGCACAGCAAAACGAAAAGAAAGACCGATACTTGGAAATTATTCACAAAGTACTGGATGAGATCTGCAGTAAAGGGACAGAACTGAGACCTGTCCGTGAGAGGAGACGAGACTGTCCGAGGACTGCGAGAAAGACGAGAACTGTCCGGATGGGAAGAGACTGAGACCTGTCCGTGAGGAGAGAGCAGACTGAGGACCTGTCCGTGA
Source organism: Hymenochirus boettgeri (assembly GCA_019447015.1). Taxonomy (NCBI): domain Eukaryota; kingdom Metazoa; phylum Chordata; class Amphibia; order Anura; family Pipidae; genus Hymenochirus; species Hymenochirus boettgeri. The sequence goes on along the minus strand of CM033476.1, from coordinate 14,257,943 downwards.
GGAGAAGATTAACCGCGTTGAGGACGGAGGACGAACTGTCCGTGAGGAGAGAGACTGAGACCTTCCCGTGAGGAGGAGACTGAGACCTGTCCGTGAGGAAAGAGACTGAGACCTGTCCGTGAGGAGAAGACCGGATCCTGCAGTGAGGATAGAGACTGGAACCTCCGTGAGAGAGAGACTGAGACCTTTTACGTGAGGAGAGGAGTACTGCAGTACTCAGTGAGGAGAGAGACTGAGACTGTCGTGAGGAGTAGAGACTGAGAACCTGTCAGTGAGGAGAGAGACTGAGACTGTCAGTGAGGAAGAGACTGAGACTGTCGTAGAGCAGCTGAGACATGGTCAGATGAGACGGAAAAGAGACTGAGAACCTGTCAGGTGAGGAGAAGGGCCTGAGAGACCTGTCAGTGAGGAGAGAGAGACGAGACCGTGTCATGGGGAGAGACTAGATGACTGTCAGTGAGGGGTAGAGAATGAAACCTGTCAGTGAGGGGAGAGACTGACACCTGTCAGCTGAGGGAGAGGACTGGACACTGTCAGACTGAGAACTGACGGTTAGGAGAGAGACTGACACCTGGTCGGTGAGAGGAGAGAGACTGAGACTTGGCAGGGATGATATGGGATGGGAAGAGAGAGACTGCATAGGGGAGCTGACACTGTCAGTGAGTAGAGAGACTGAGACTTTCAGTGAGGGGAGAGACTGAGACTGTCAGTGAAGGAGAGCGTCAGATGCAGTGAGGACGTTGTAGGAAGAGCTTTAGTGAGGAGAGACTGTCAGTGAGGGAGCGAGAGACTGTCAAGTGAGAGGAGTAGTGAGAGAGGACTGAGGACCTGTCAGTGAGGAGAGAGACGGTCAGATATAAGAGGACTGCGAGACCTGTCAGTGAGGGAGAGGACGACACTTGTCAGGGAGAGAGAGAACGTTAGAGAGACTGACAACCTGTCAGGCGAGGTAGAGAGACTGACACCTTCCAGTGGGGAGAGAGACGACACCTGTCAGTGAGGCGAGAGAGAAGACATGTCGTGATGGATAGAGACGAGTAGAACAGCTGTCAGTGATGGGAGGACTGAAAAACCTGTCAGTGAGGGGAGAGGACTGACACGGCTTCAGTGAGGGAGAGAACTGACACCCTGTCAGTGGGAGGAGGACTGCGACCTGTTCGTGAGGAGAGAGGGATGAGACCTGTCAGTAGGAGAACTGAGACCTGGGAGTGAGGAAGAGATGCCTGAGACCTGGTGAGTGAGTAGGAGAGATGAGACGTCAGTGAGGGGGAGAGACTGAGACCTGTCGTGGAGAGAGAGACGGTCATGAGAGAGACAGAACTGTTAGGAGGAGGAGAGACGTCCAGTGAGGAGAGAGACTGTCAGTGAGGAGAGGACTGAGACCTGTCTGTGATGGGAAAGATGACACCCGTCGTGAGGAGAGAGGACTGACACCTGCTCCGTGAGGGGAGAGACGCACGCATGAACGAGAGGAGAACGTGACCGTCAGTGCAGGAGAGAGACTGATACCTGTCAGTGAGAGAGAGACTGTCAGTGAGGAGAAACTGAGACCGTCAGTGAGGAAAGGACGGTCAGTGAGGAAAAGACTGAGACCTGTCAGTGATGATAGAGACTGATACCTGTCAGTGAGGAGAAGAGGAAGACTGAGACCGTCAGTGAGGAAAACTGAGACCTGTCAGAGGAGAGAACTGTCAGGAGGAAAGACCGAAGACCTGTCAGTGAGGAGAGAGACTGACACCTGTCAGTGAGGGGAGAGACGAAACACTGTCACATGAGGAGAGAGACCTGAGACTGTTATTAGGAGAAGAGACTGGAGACCTGTTCAGTAAGGAGAGAGCTGAGACCGTGAGTGAGAGAGGACTGAACTCTGTGAGTGAGAAGAACTGAGACCGTCAGCTGAGGGGGAGGAGACTGAGACCTGTCCAGTGGGGGAGAGAATGAGACCTGTCAGTGAGAGGAGAGGATACTGTCTGAGGAGATAGGACTTCAGTGAAGGAGAAACCTGAGACCTGGTCTGTGATGCGAAAGATGACACCTGTCGTCGAGGAGAGAGGAATGACACCTCGTCGGTGAGGGGAAGAGACCTGACCAACCTGTCAGTGAGGAGAGAGAGACGGTCATTGAGGAGATGAGATACGAGACTGTCAGTGAGGAGAGAGACTGAAACCTGTCAGTGAGTAGAAGACTGATACCTGTCAGTGAGGAGAGTAGACTTCAGTGAGGAGAAACCTGAGACCTGTCACGTGAGGAAAGAGACTGTCGAGTGAGGAAAGACTGACCTGTCAGTAGAGAGAGACTGAACCGGTCAGTGAGGAGAGGAGACTGAGACCTGTCAGTGAGGAAAAACGACCTGTCTGGACGGAGAGAGGACTGTCAGTGGGAAAGTCCGAGAGACCTGTCAGTGAGGGAGAGAGACCTGTCAGTGAGGAGAGACTGAGACCGTTACTGTGATGGGAAAGACTGACACCTGTCAGTGAGGGAAGAGACTTGACACCTGTCACGTGAGGGGAGAGACTGGACACTTTCATAGAAATAACCTGTCATTGAGGGAGAGACTGTCATGAGGCGGAGATGACCTGTCAGTGAGGAGTGAGACTGAGACGTCAGTGAGGAGAGAGACTGATACCTGTCAGTGAGGAGTAGCAGACTGTCAGTGAGGAGAAATGAGACCTGTCATGGGAAAGAGACTGTCCAGCTGATGAAAGACTGAGACCTGTCAGTGAGGAGAGAGCCTGTCAGTGAGGAGAACTGAGACCCTGTCATGAGGAAAGAGACGTCAGTGAGGAAAGAGGAGGCCTGTCAGTGAGGAGAAGACTGAGCCTGTCGTGGGAGGAAGAAACTGAACCTGTCAGTGCGGAACGAGACTGTCAGTGAGGAAAGACTGATACCTGTCATGGAGGAAGAGAGACTGTCATGAGGAGAGACGGAGACCCTGCAGTGAGGATAGGGGGGGGGAGGACGCAGGAGGAGGGACTGGGAGACCGCAGTGATGAGGCAGCCTGTCAGTGAGAGAGAGCTGAGAACCTGTCAGTGGAGGAGAGAGATCTGAACCTGTCAGTGTATGAGAGACTGAGACCTGTCAGTGAGGAGAGAGACTGAGACCGTCGTGGAGACTACGTAGGAGGGGAGGACGAGACGTGGAGGAGGCGCCTGTCACTTGAGGAGAGAGAACTGTCAGTAGGGGGATAGATGCTGGGTAAATCTGGTAGTACAGAATGATTTCCATTTGGTCGGTTGCATGTTATTAGGGGTCGTAAGTGACATATAAGGTTCCGTTACACGGTGGACACCTTCCAGCCATATGAGGGTGTCGGTTACAAACTGTTACGTCCCCGGAGTCGCTGGCTTACTCACTAGACGGATTCCAGCGTCTCTCCTCACGTCCGCCATAATTAATGCCGGGCCCTGCCACGCCCCAGATTAACAGTTGCGCGAGAGGATTCTATCAGGCCCACGTGGACTTGCCCCCACGGCTCTCGGGAACGCCGCTGCTGAAAATGGCCCGGCGCCCACTGTGGAAATTGCTGGCGTAACCGATTAGAAGGCAGGCGATGACCATGGTATTATTAATGATATGCGGTAAATATACAGACTCAGTCAGAGTTGATAACAGCAAGGGAAGGAGGGCACAGAAGTCGGGTTGACCATGAAGGGCGCTCAGCAGGGTACAGGGGTGACAACCGTAGAGGTGACACCGGAGGAGTGCACAACTCAGTCAGATCACCATGAAGGCACAGCGCTCAGAGGGGACACAATGCAGGCACGCTCAGCCAAGCCCAAGAAGGCACAGACGTAGAGGACCAGGAGGGCAAGTCGCAAAGGGCACGAAGGGCACACTCAGTCAGGTGACACAGGGAAGAGGCACACTAGAGCCACCAAGGGAAGGAGGCACAAGACTCCAGTTCAGACGGGGTGACACCAAGGAAGGAGGGCACAGCTCAGCAAGCGTCAGAAGGTGGCACACAGGGAAGGAGGGACAAGACGCAGTCAGAAGGGTGCACCAGGGAAGAGGGTCACAGACTCAGTCAGAGGGTGACACCAAGGGAAGGTAGGGCAAGACTCAGTCAGAAGGGACCAAAGGACCATGACTGCACGTCAACTAGAAGAATGCGTGGGAAGCCCCGCTCACATGTGTTCGAACACAGACCAGTCAGGGGGTGACACCAGACAAGGAACGGGTCAACAGCACCAGTCTAGAGAGGTAACCAAGACGTTGCAGAGGGGCAAAACTCAATCGCAAGGGTGACACCAAGGAAGGAGGGCTCAGGTCTACAGCAAAGGCTGATAACACACACAGCAAAGTTGAGGAGGGTCAAAGAATCTGTTATAGAGTGACACCAAGGAAAGGAGGCACAAGCTTCAGTCCGAAAGGTGACACCAAGGGAAGGGAGGGCACAGACTCAGTCAGAGGTTTGAACAAGGGAAGGGCACACTATATGGGCCTCGTGACTCCCGAGACAGCAATATCGAGTCACCAGGACAAACACAGCAGTCGAAGGGAACCAGAAGGAGCACACTCAGTCAGGGGACACCAAGGGGCTCATGAGGAAGGTTACCAAGAAGAGGATATAAGGGGACACACAGGGTAAGCAAAGAACGTCAGTTCGATAGTGGCGTGACGCACCAAGGAAAGCACAATAGTGTAAACAGGGGTGGCACTAACCGTCGGGTACACTCAAAACCTTGAGCATACAGGTCTATCAGACAGTGAATGGACCTCTCATAGCGTTACGAAGGGGCAAGGAACGCCCTCTGTATCAGATGAGGGGGACCACCAAGGGCTGAAGGGAGGGCAAACACTCAGTACAGCAAACGAGGCATACACCCAAGCCAAGGGGGCAAAGACAGTCAGAAGAAGTGAACCAAGGGAAGAGGCACAGGACTAAGCATCAGGGGGGACACCAAAGGAAGAGGGCACAGACTCCAGTCCAGAGTGACACAAGGGAAGGATGGGCACAATCAGCCAAGAGGGTGACACCAAGGAAGGAGGGCACAGAACTCAGTCAGAGGGTGACACACAGGGAGGGCAAGGAATAGTGAGCAAGAGGGCACAGACTCAGTCAGAAGGGTGTGACACCAAGAAGGAGGGTCACAGACTCATTCAGAGGGTGAACCATGAGGCACAGAACAGAGGAGAACAGGAGGAGGGCACAGACTCAGTCAGATGTGAACAATGGAAAGGAGGGCACAGACTCAGTATGAGGGTACACCAAGGAAGGAGGGCACAGACTAGAGTCAAGGAACACTCAAGGGAAGGGGTCACAACTAAGTCAGTAGGTAACCCCAAGGGAAGGAACAGGGCACAGACTCAGTCAGAGGGTACCACCCCAGGGGAAGCAGGGCACAGACTGAATAGGAGTACACCAGAGGAAGGATGGGCACAGACATCATGGTGGTACACCAGGTCGCAAAGTAGGCATCAGACTCGTCACGAGCCGGTCACCCTGGTACAGACTGAATTTATAATTATTAATAATTTTTTTTTCGACCATCATTTCACATGCCTCACTCTAGTCTGACAACAGGTACGATGGTTTCTAGGGTATAACCCCAATAACATTGAGCACCCTGTAAAAGATAAGGAATTTTACAGAGCTCCGCCCTGGAGTAAATGAGTGAGCAGGTCGGCAGGAACAGACAAAAACGGTTCGACCAATCAAAAGCAGTTCCTTCTAATGGACAACGCCGTAGTTCACTGCCCAACTATAAGGTAAAAATGTTTATAATCCCTATTACTTACGAAAACATTAGAATCATACATGCAGTAGTGAAACGTAAGGAAAGTTTTAATATAAGTTAAAATTTGGCTTTTGAGGGCATGCATTTAGAAGGAAGGTGTGTCGCTGCATGTTTTAAAACTTCACTACCATAAAAGAAGAACATTTAGATTTTTTAATCCATTCTGAGTAAGGGAACAGTGGTCTCTAAACAATAATTTGATTATGAAAATTAGCCATCAACCACCTCTCATCAGTGCTTGCACAGCACCCAAGTAAGAAGAAATCACTGATCAGAATTTAGGGGGATGGGAGGTTTGAATCTGTGGACACAAATACTAGTTTTTTCTCCTTCTAATCTGTGGTTGGCACAGCTCAGTGTCAGGGAGAAGAAGAAACCAGGAAGAGATGAATCATGTCAGTGAGGAGAGAGACCTGAGACGTCCTTGGAGTGAGAGTGACGTCCGGTAAGGCAGCCAATGGGAAGACAACAGCCTCCTTCAGAAGCCGGTCTTCCCCATTGGCTGCCTCAACCACCTGTCACTCAGAGTGCCAGTGGGAGGAGCAAACCGGAGCGACAGAGGTAGATTACAGAGTAATATTGCAGGACTTTTGTAAGTACCGCGAGGTGAGGACTTAAGCTGTTGTAGGTCTGTCACCCTGGGTACTTGCAGGAGTGGAGGGAAAGGAACGAGGGGGAGGTGAGTATAATTGTCCTTGTAATAATAGTTAGTTTTCTGAGTATCTTATTAGTAATTACTTTCTGTACACAGCCTTTACTTACTGTTCTGTGTAGTTTGTCGTTGTGATATATCTGGATCCCCCCCAGTTAAAGAAATGTACACTGCGCAGAGTTCTAAGTCTGTCATTTGTGCTTTGGCTATTTCAGTCAAATCACCAACATGAGATGATTAAAGGAGGTTTGATAGATTCTAGCGAGGTCATATTATGAGCAGGTTGCGTTGTTTTTCTTTAAGTGTCCTTAAGTGGCCCTAATGGTTTTAAAAACCTCACGGTGCCATAGTTTACACCTTTACTCGTAAACAACCTGATTTGTGGGGTTACGGTGGCCCGTTAATCTTCCTTTGGGGTTTGGGTTTATGGTTATTCTAGTTATTTATGGAAACTTATTGCACGATTCACAGAATCAATGTACCGGCATGTTCACCCTACAAAAACACTGCCGATTCCGTGTCGTGTGATTGTATCAACAGGGCAATAATAGTGTTGGCAACTTTATTGGTCGAAATGGGTGTTCGGTTTGGGATCGTGGCCGGCCGGGCAGATCTTCAATTGAGCGAGTTATTTTTGGCTGAGAAAGTGCCCTACATGGTATGATTAATCGCCTGAAAACAGTGGATCATACACAACCGTGCGCACCCCGTGATCGCATGTGTGTACGAACCTTTACACAAGACCCAAACCCCAACCCCGGTTTGTTGTAATACTTGCAAAAATGGGTGTTCTAGGGGTGATTTCTCTCTAGTGTAAATCTTTGTAGAGGGGCGGAAATGTGCCTTCCACATTATTTCCTAGCTCCCCAGTTATAAAATTTATTTCATGTAAAAAATCAAAAAGAATTAATAAATCGGGAATGTGAAGTTTGCATTTCGTCTACCTCCTTTTATAGACTTAGAGCAAATAAGAGAGCACGTTTGAGAAATATTACAAAGCAATCGGAGGAGGAAGAGAATGAACATAGGAGTGTAACCCTACAACATTTTCCACCGGATCTTGCTGAACGTCCAGCCATTATCGGCCTTACAAGCATCTGAAGAGGACGGGCAAATCATACCAGTATTGCTGGTGACTAGATTGTCAGGTCACAAACAAAAATAACTACCACACAATGTAGGATCTTGGGTTTTTGGTGTATCTGCACACTGTGGTCCCTTAGTGTATAGACAAAATAATAATTATAGTATTAAACAGGTGGTCTAATGTTAAAATGTGATACCTCATTCAATAGTTAAAACCAAATATTAAAGAATAAAAATCCTTATCACTGCTTTTATTATGGTTTTTACTATTGATGTTCACACCTAAGGTCAGACCACACTTCCACACGTTTCATTGGTATCTCAGCGCTTGTCAATGAGGGTGGCCATATTGCTTGGCTGCGCCTTGCCTTTCCGTTTTGGAGCAATCCGATTACTACTATTTTCTGGCGGATCCCACTGCGCTTCAGATTGCGGACATTGTGTGGATTGACTGCTCAAACAAGTGTAACTCACGCTTTTCACACACGTTATCCTCGAATGGCATAGTGTTGCCTTGGCCTAAGGGACACGATTGTGCAGAAAAACAAAACGCCTTTAATCTTCAAGTGGAACCACGACCTTCAGCACTTAAAGGACGCCTATAATGAAAAAATGACTTTGCCTCATCTTAATCTATATGTGAATACAGGTCAGTACGGCTTATGTCTGGAATTTGTGTTGTTGTTGCTATCCATCACTTTGCGTACCCCTGTTAACCATCCCTGCTACTGTCATTGCCACATTCCAAGGACACACCCATTCCGCTACAGTAACTTTAAGCTAATTTTGATATTTATAATCAATAGGGCAGTAAAAATTCACGTGGGGGAATTTATTTCCGTGTCTTTATCTATTTCCACTGATGCCCTTACCTGACCAAACCATACGACAAATTCTACCCAATTCCTTGTTTTCCAGTCCCCCTGGAATAGAACAGCGGAGGTCCTGACACAGCATGTTCAATGCACAAATGTCCTAACCACCAGCTCCGTAGACTCTGGATGTCGAAATATTTAGATTTCAAGTTGCAGGGCTACACGGAAAGGAGAAAGAAACACACGATTTAACAAAAAAGATACGTGTGCCGAAACATATAGTCGAGTTATGTCATCAATATCGGGTATGTAGTTTCACTTGATGTTGTCGCTTTTATATCACCATGAATCCCTGGCTGTAACCATAGACACAAAAATCCCAGTTTAGCTATTTCCCAATACAAATGTTCACTTTTATTTTTACAGGTCCCACCGCTTGACGGAACAGGCGGAGGTTCTAGCATGAGTGGTTTCCAGAGCGTGAGAACAGCGGCTGATGTTGAAATGCCATGGGCTGTGTTCGGGTCCAGTTTTGACAGTGAGGGTAGTAAAAAAACATCGATCTCATAGCGTGGCGAACCCATCTCAGCAGCGCCATTCGGGTGAGGTTAAAGTTCTCTCCTTTTTTCTACTAATTCTGATCCTATAATCCTCTGGGCTGGTCAGGCACCAGTTCTATTACGCATTTTAAACTGCATGCCCAAATTTTTGGATGGATCTGTTGGAACTCGATATTCAGTGCAGATAAGAAATGAACCAGGCGGCTGTAGTGCTCTCCCTATCAGCCCTAAGAATGCACATGTTGGCTTGGACAAGCATGCGACTCCCATACTCAGGCTTAACAAAGTGGATCTGTCTATCCCTCCACTGTTGGGGTTGGTCGTAGGGATAGTTTGTTAACATCTACTCGGTATGTTTGCAGGCTACAGCCCATAACAGAAGAGGGCTCCATTCCAGCAGTGGTGCTGTTTCCTGATGATCCATTTTTTATTGGTGCCCCGCAGCTACTAGACGTACAGACATCCTGTCTTGAATGTTACATGAAAAACTTTATTAATAAATTGCTTCATAACGCCACTGTCTTTGCACAATAGGAATTAATGTTTTTTTGAAAAAAAATATACCAATCAAATCGGAAGAAAAATATTTAAAACAACCTTATTTGAAAACAAGGTAAATCTCTCTAGTCAAGATTAGGAGGCTTTGGTGCATGCTGTGTGCTCTTTAAATGAGCTCCCAGAATCCTCTCTGCCCAGAGCAACCAATAATTGTCTGTGGTAGTTATTACTTTACTGGACATGTCTACAAAAATGTCAATACATTTCTATTAAAAGAGAACCGTGAGACCTAGTAACAGTAACACTAGATGCCTCTCCTGCGCATTATTAAAATGTATGCGGTTTTATTGGAAGTGCTGGATTCCAAGACTTTATGCTGGCAGATGAGACATAAAAGACTCAGGGCGAAACAGGAATTAACACAAGTCATTTGTATTGATGGTGCTTAATTGTAGTCCTCTACACAAGTCTGCTATTAGAGTGTAGTCCATCCATTAGATCATCAGAGGAGGCTGCAGAATATGATTAGCTGTATAAAACTTAATGTAGAAAACTGCCTTATTAAAATCCTGTGTCATCCAACTACTTCACCAATACAAGTGAAAGTTAATATATTTATGGCTAGTAGGAAAGGCCTTTGTTGAAGGGTGAAATGTGGTCCCTTGGAGATAAAAGCTTTTCCCCATACATTTCAAACAATGCACTTATGGTCTCTTTATACCAGGCTTTAAAGTGCATTAGGGCTAGGTCCCCATCACGCACCAGTGCATGCAGGATTTTTGCTAATGTGCGTGTTACTCCCATCTGTGCTGCGTTGTGGGTCTTTTATGTGTTGGCACTATAATCCCCGACAAAGCGTGCACGCATTCAAAACCAATAACTGACGCGTACCGATGCTACACCTAGTGGGAACTACCTGGTAGCTTGACATTAGATTAGCAACGAAACCGGAAGGTGCTTGAAACAGTTGACAACGCACTTGTGGAATCTGCCCTTAAAAAGATTTCATTAATGATTACTGCTTCCACTTCCGTTTCATCTCTAAAAATATGTAACGCTTCTAAAGGAATGTGCCACCTTCTAGGAGTGGTTTATAATTAGGGTGGTATATCTGGTATTTCTAGGCACTAGATCGGGGTAGCACCACCTTTTAGAGTGACGTATGAGAGAGAAGGTATTACCTTTATCTTCCAGCCTTAATCTCGTTGATGCTGAATGTCAGAGTCCCATGATGGAATGTTTGAAGGTACAGTTAGGTCCATTCATTCCCCAAGGGATTGTTTTGTGATCACAGCGCCCTTTAAAGATATCAATTGTTATTTTCTCAGCTCTGAATTAACCCTGTCTTATCCCGGTATGCTTACTTGGAAATAGGGCAGGTCCAGTCCCACAAGCAGACGTACTAAAACTTAGCGGATGGAGTCCTAAGTGCAAACATTAACCTCATCCTCCGGGACAATTAGAGCTTTGTATTAGACAAGGTTTGTTGCTTTTGTAGTGGCTACAAGGCGTGGTGGTCCCAAAGTTGTCAAAAATGGGTTAAAGTTCAACAGAATGAGTGGCACTCTAAAGAGTTTATGTTAGAATTGGATGTCAGCTGACACTCACTGAGTAACTATTTCTGTTTTGCAGCGTCCGTCATCGCAACTGGCAGCCAACCCTGAATTCGATTACTCTCAAGCAGCAATAGCTGGGTCATGGAGCGGAGCTCACCCTGCAGGAGAAAGGCTGTCTCGTAGCAAGGGAAAAGAGCTCGTCCATTCGCTGCACTATTCACTTGTTCCAGCTTTCTCCACCCGCAGCAACTGCATACACAAGGCATCCACCTGAAATATATAAAGGACACAAATAAAAAAACTAAGACTTAACAACATGTGAGTAATAGTGTCAAGCCAGAACAAGACAGGACATGGAAATGTAAAGGACAACTAAAATTCTAACAAAAAAAAAAAGAAATTAAGCAATAAATCACGGGCATAAACAACAGCTCAAAGACCACAAACCAGTTTGTTGGGCCCTTGAGTTCCACATGTTTCGGTACCATATGAACATGTCTAGTGGTCTTAGCATTTCTGTAGGTGGCTGCTGGGTTAGACAGGGTTTGGTTTACAATAGCGTATGGTGGTTTTTGGTGTGTATTTCTGATTTAGGGATTTTTGTCCCCTTTAGAAATCAAGCAGGATTGGTTAAACTTACCGTCTCTTCTTTTTTTAGACTGTCTGGATGTGCCAGTTTCAAGAGGGACAGTCAAACAGGGGTGTTGTGAAATTGTTTGTGTTTGATATTTTTCAAAGAGCGATCATTGCATGTTTATTAACCTAAACACAAAAGGGAGATAGGGCCTTGTGTTGTTAAAGTGGATATAAACATTTTTCCCATCATTGCTATACTTATTGAAGTTTCCCTTGGCCGCTTTGGTCCTCTTCCTGCTCGTCTCGCGAGTCTGCAATGTAGCCATAGGAAACACACTCTTGCAAAGACGTGTATTCCATTGGTTAGGAGTATGTGGACTGTCACTGATCGTACTGAAGAGAGGACCAGCAGCAGAGGCGGAAAACTTCATTCATTATAACAGCTGATCAATTAAGAGGCCCTCACTTGAGTATTGTTAGGTGTAGAGGAGTAGAGTACAATATCCTTTAATATCTGCTCGATATGTGTTTGTATTCAGTTATGATCATCTGACTTATTTCTTGAAGACGTTTCGCTAGTCCTCCGACTGCTTTTCTCTATTTAGAATGACTTGTATCAAGAATCCTGTTGCAATATAAGTACCACTGAAAGTACTCCAATTAGCATCATCACCGCAGCGGTGTTAGGGACTCTGAAGATGCAGCTATGGATCATTAGGCTAAGGCTGTTATCGAAAATGGCCCAGGGAAGGTGTCAAAACAGCATTGTACATGGCGACAGGTTTGTGTCGAACCCTCCACACACTATGGAGGCTTGGTTTCGTTCATTTTAACATAATGGCCTCTGACACCTCTTTTGAAACATCATGTTACTCTTGCCAAGATTGCGACATTATTAATACCAAAGATATGTTTTTTTTCTTTTCCTTAAGATGCCAGTACATGGGACATACCTTGCACAGAGGTGAACACCCAGACTTTTCGCTACTTGTAATTTACAAACAAAAGACCTTGCCACCCAATAGCCAACAACAGCCCTTCATTCTACTGCCCCTCAAATAGTTCAAAGACGTTTGCACATAAAGCTACTAAAGCAAACCCACCTCCTGCACTGAAGGCGGCTCATTAGCTCGTTCCGGTTTTGATACTCTTTGCTGCCAATCTGTCAATAGGTGCTCCGGAAAAATGCTATGTCCAGTTTGCTTCCTCACTGGAGAAGAAGTGAACAGCAATGACTAATAACTTTGCCAAAGCTTTGGCACATGTTCACCCATTGGAATGTGGGCATGTACCCGCTCTTAGTCAAATCATGTTTGTAGTTTCTACCAGGATAAGTATAGCACATTTTCCGCACCTCCTTGCTGAATGTGGCATTCCTCTTAATGACTTGATCGACACTCAATGGCCAGGCTTATATCAAGTCCACGTTTCCAGGGTCTAAAGGCAAACACAGACACAAATACACATTTTCAGTTTGACGCCTGTTAACCTTTTTTTTCCAAACCTTCTCAAAGTCTCTAGAAAAGTTCTGCTCTGCTTCTCCTACCTTACAACCTGAGTGGGCAAATTCATTTTAATAAAATCGGCAGGTGCTTTTAGGTTACACAATTGTGGTAAGATTGTACAATCCGATTGTAGGTTGTGTGGACTACCAATACTAGGCCATGGCAACAACTTGCAACTGCATTTTTTTGTGCATTGCAGCTTGTTACGTGCTTTTACGCTGCAATTTTTCCCTATATTCTTTATTGGAGCACATGCAATCTGCACAAAAAATATGGGCAATCACATGCACTCCCATACCGAGCTGTGGATGTGCCGCAAGCACTGGCCGCATTTCTCCTGCTAGCGGATCCAAAAAAGTTCAGAGCGAGCGAGAATCACGCTAGTGTGGCTAGCCAAAAAAAAGCAAAAAATATAGACCTCTACTAACCATTTCAAACTGTTTTCAGAAGAGTCTGGCTGCTAGAACATCAAATCTGCGATCTTGCAACTTCCTGTTCTTCATGAATTCTCTGTTCCTGCAACAAAAAAACACCACAAAAACACCATTAGTAGGCGAAGCCAGCAGGACCTATATAGAGACATGAGCCTACTGTCCAATTTTATCACAGCGAAACCTCTTTGATTCATTATGTAGAAGCGTCTGATGCATTAAAAGTAGAACAGATTTGGCAAACTCGTGGTGTGAACTTCTGCTGAAAAGACTGTTTTTACATAGTGGGAGAGAGACTGTCAGACTTCCATTACCTTTCTGCACTCCTTCACACAGCAGGCCGGAGAGGGAGGGACTTCCGTCTCCCTCACACACTGGGGAGTTCGAGGCTGTGCTCGCCAGTGGCACTGTTGGCAGGAAGCCTTAGGAATGCCATATGTCGGCCTCCACCCATTAACTTTTCTGGTCAGTATTTTTTATATATCTGGGCTGGTGGAGCACGTAGAGGGTGGTTGATGGCTGTTTTAAAGGTAGCGAACTGTCCTTTATTTTCACTTAACTCCACTGTTTGAAGACCACAGTTCCCCTTCAATTTACATCATTCGAACTCTACTAGGACTGTGTGGAGAACCTACAGGGGTAATTATGGAGAAAAGTAATCAAGTTTGAATTTCTCTCTCTAGACCAGATTGGTGAGGAGCAACCTCAAGGTGAATTATGGAGAAAGCTCAACTGGTTTGAATTCTCTCTCTTACCACCACATAATATTAGGAGAAACCTAATAGTAAATTATTGGAGAAAGCATTCACAGCGGATGATTTCTCTCTCATTGCTACAGGTGAAATTATGGGCAGAATCAGGGATTGACTTTGACTATCCCCAATTTAATGGCTTACTTCAGTCTCAAAACAACATGCACTCCCATGTCCTACAGCTAAAAGTTTGCTCTAATGCAAAGACTTCTAAACACATGCCCTCAATCCATCCTATTTATAATCACAAACCCTTTTAGTATTAAGGTAATGAAACCATTTCCATTACGCAAGTATACACGCTTCAATACTTACGGGACTCCTCGAATCAACTCTGCTTGATGATCTCATGCTATGCGTTTTCCATCAAATTGTCACCATGAAACCGAACTCATATGGACAGGGAGACATTACCATAGAGCCACGTCCTAATATGTCCACTGTGCTGTTGCCTGATAACTAAAATCCTAAACTGGTCTTTAATAATAAATGACAAAAGCTAGGAATTAGTGCCTACTCGTGCACTGGGGCAGAGCCTACAACCACATTGCTGTGTAGGGGCAACATTACAAGCCTGCAACCAGATGTGTATAAAGTGTGTGAGTTTTTAAGAGCAGAGGGCAGTTATCTGTAGAAGCTATAGCTGTAAGGAATAAAACAGGGTAGTTAGCCATGTTTGCAATCTAGGGATCAGGAGAAAGGGAGGGGATTACAGATATTCATTGGTAACAAGTCTGTGGATTTTCAACCTGTGAACCAATGCCTGCGTGTTTCTAATACCAGCACTTTTATAGCAGTGAGCACCAAAAAATGCCAGTAATCATGGATGTTGATTGTATAGTTGCTAGGGCAGAGCTCGTCAGCAATTATTCACAATGGGTTGTAAAATAATTAAACAGTACACTGCTATATGTAAAGTTTTTGTACCACATAGAAACATTTTATTTTTTCTAGAAAACATAATGGAGGAAAAAAAGTAACTCAGACAGTAAATACAGCCAAAAAACTTTGTTTTTAGGGCACCATAAACCAGTGGGGGACTTAGGGGGGTCCGTTTGCTGGGGGACCTACAGTGGGGGGATTTCTGGTCAGTGGTTACCTGTGGGGGTCCTGTAGATGGGGACCTTGCAGGTGCGGGGATGCTGGTAGTGTTAACTGGTAGGGATAGGGGGGTCATGTTAGTAGGGGACCTAACGTTGTTGGGGGGATTTGGAGTTTAGTGTAGGGTTAGGGAGTCATGTAGGCTGGGAACCTACAGGGGTTGGATTCTGGTGTGTACTGTAGGGTAGGGGGTTCGATTAGCTGGGGACCTCAGTGGGGGGTTTTTCTGGGGTAGTGTATGAGGGAATAGGGGGTCCTGTTACTGGGGGACACTACAGTGGGGATATTCTGGTAGTGTACTGTAGGGGGTAGGTGGTTCTGTTAGCTTGGGGGACCTAAGTTGGGGGGGATTCGCGGTAGTGTACTGTAGGGATTTGGGAGTCCTGTTAGAGTGGGAACCTACAGTTGGGGATTCTGGGTAGTGTACTGGTAGGGGTAGGGGTGGCTTTAGAGTTTGGCGAAACTACAGTGGGAGATTCTGGGACACTGTACGTAGGATTGGTAGTGGGTCCTGATTTACCTTACCGGGGGGACCTGACAGTGGGTTTCTGGGCAGTGTATGTAAGGGGTAGGGTGGGTCCGGTTAGCTGGAGACCTACAGTGGGGATTATTTGGTGTGTTACTATAGGGGTTCCTTTTAGCTGGGGAACCTACAAGTGGGGGAATTCTGGTGGTAGTTAGGTAGTAGGGGTCCGTAATGGGCAACTGTGGTGGGCTTACTGGGCCAGTAGCTGGGGGACCGACAAGTGAGGATTATGGGCTAGTTTACTGTAGGGGTAGGTCAGTTAGGCTGGGGACCTAAGTGGGGGATTACTGGTAGTGTACTGTAGGGATAGGGGGTCGTTAGCGGGGGGACCGACAGTGGGGATTCTGGGTTAGTGTTACCCTAGGGTGTGTGATAGCTGGGGGCCTAAGGGCGTGTGTTGGTATGTAGTAGGGCTATGACTGGGGGATTATGGGAGTCTGGGTAGTAGGGGCCTGTTGCTGGGGGGTTCAGTGGGATTCTGGTAGTGGTAGGTCTGTTAGCTGGGGATGTGGGATCTGGGTAGTGAGGGTCGATTACTGGGGGATGATACGTGCTGGAGAGAGGTCCTGCAGGGGGTGTACCGGGGAGTCGGGTGCTGGGGGCGACGACTACATGGGGGATTCTGGGTAGTGTACTGTAGGGGTAGTGGGTCATGTAGCGGGGGGACCAACAGTTGTGGATTCTGGGCAGTGTACTGTAGGGTAGGGGTCCTGTTACTGGGGACCCAAGTGGGGGGATCGGGTACTGTACTGTAGTGGGTGACTGTTAGCTGGGGGACCTACAGTGGGGATTCTGGGTAGGTGTACGTAGGGATGGGGGTCGTTAGCTGGGGGGACCTACAGTCGGGGGATGTCTGGGTAGTGCGTGTACTGTAGGGGTCTGTTAGCTGGGGGATGTAGTGGGGGATTTGGTGTAGTGTAGGGTCCTGTTAGCTGGGGATGTACAGTGAGGGGTTCTGGGTAGTGTTAGGGGTCCTGTTACGTGGGAATTGTACCGTGAGGATTCGGGTGTATTGTAGGGGGTTCCTGTAGCTGCATGGGGGATATAACAGTGGGGGATCTGGGTAGTGTAAGGGGTCTTGTTAGCTGGGATGTACAAGTGGGGGATTCTGGGTAGTGTAGTAGAGTCCCTTGTTAACTGGGGGGTGTACAGTGGGGGATTTGGGGGTAGCATAGGGGGTCCTGTTAGCTCTGGGATGTACAGTGGGGGATTCTGGGTAGTGTAGGATCCTGTTAGCTGGGGGATGTAACAGTGGGGGATTCTGGGTAGTGTAGGGTCGTTAGTGGGGGATGTACCAGGGGAGGATTCTGGGGTAGTGTAGGGGTCTGTTAGCTGGGGGATGTAAAGTGGTGGGGGATTCTGGGTTAGTGTAGAGGTCCTGTTAACTGGGGGTGGTACAGTGGGGTATTCGGGTAGTTAGGGGTGTCCTGTGATGCTCTGGTAGGTGTACAGGGGGGATTCTGGGTAGTGTAGGTTGTCCTGTTAGCTGGGGGGGGGACATGGGGGATTCTGGGTTAGTTGTAGGGGTCTTTAGCTGGGGGGATGTACAGTGGAGGATTCTGGTAGTGTAGGGGTCCTGTTAGCTGGGGGATGTACAGTGGGGGATTCTGGGTAGTGTAGGGGTCGTAGCGGGGGATGTACAGTGGAGGTTCTGGGTAGTGTAGGGGTCCTGTTAGCTTGGGGATTCATTGGGGGGATGTAGGTAGTGCAGGAGTCCTGGTTAGCTGGGGGATGTAAAGGGTACGTTGTACTGTAGGGATAGGGGGTCTGTTACCTGGGGGCCTACCAAGTGAGGGGATTCTGGGTAGTGACTGTAGGGAGGTGGTTCTGTTAGCTTGGGGACTACAGAGGGGGGGATTCTGGGTAGTGTACTGTAGGGATAGGGGGTCCTGTTATCTGGGGGACCTACAGTGGGGGATTCTGGGCAGTGTACTATAGGGTAGGAGTCATGTTACTGGGAACCTATCAGTTGGGAGATTCTGGGTAGTGTTACTTATGGGGTAGGGGGTCTTTGCGGCTGGGGAACTACAGTGGAGGATTTGGCAGTGTACTGTAGGGTTGTAGGGGGTCCTGTTACCTGGGGGACCTACAGTGGGGGATTCTGAGAAGTGTATTGTAGGGGTAGGGGGTCCTGTTAGCTGGAGACCTACAGTGGAGGATTCTTGTAGTGTACTGTAGGGGTAGGGGGTCTGTTACCTGGGGGACCTATAGTGGGGGATTCTGGGTAGTGTACTGTAGGGGTAGGGGGTCCTGTTACCTGGGGGACCTATAGTGGGGGATTCTGGGTAGTGTACTGTAGGGGTAGGGGGTCCTGTTAGCTGGAGACCTACAGTGGGGGATTCTGGGCAGTGTATTGTAGGGGTCAGGGGGGTCCTGTTAGCTGGAGACCTACAGTGGGGGATTCTGGGTAGTGTAATGTAGGGGTAGGGGGTCCTGTTACCTGGGGGACCTACAGTGGGGGATTCTGAGAAGTGTATTGTAGGGGTAGGGGGTCCTGTTAGCTGGGGGACCTACAGTGGGGGATTCTGGGCAGTGTACTATAGGGGTAGTGGGTCCTGTTAGCTGGGGGACCTACAGTGGGGGATTCTGGGTAGTGTACTATAGGGGTAGTGGGTCCTGTTAGCTAGGGGACCTACAGTGGGGGATTCTGGGGTAGTGTACTATGGGGTGTAGTGGGTTCCTGTTAGCTCGGGACCTACAGTGGGGGATTCTGGGTAGTGTAGGGTCTGTTAACTGGGGGATGTACAGTGGGGGATATACAGTGGGGGATTCGGTAGTGTAGGGGGTCCTGTTAGCTGGGGGGTGTACAGCGGGGGTTCTGGGTAGTGTAGGAGTCCTGTTAGCTGGGGGGATGTACAGTGGGGGATTCTGGGTAGTGTAGAGGTCCTTTAACTGGGGGGTGAACAGTGGGGTTCTGGGTAGTATAGGGGGTCCTGTTAGCTGGGGATGTACAGTGGGGGATTCTGGGTAGATGTAGGATTCCTGTTAGCTGGGGGATGTACAGTGGGGATTCTGGGTAGTGTAGGGGTCTGTTAGCTGGGGGATGTACAGTGGAGGATTCTGGGTAGTGTAGGGGGTCCTGTTAGCTGGGGGATGTACAGTGGGATTCTGGGTAGTGTAGGGTCCGGATAGCTGGGGGATGTACAGTGGGATTCTGGGTAGTGTAGGGGTCCTGTTAGCTGGGGGATGTACAGTGGGGGGTTATGGGTAGTGTAGTAGGGGTCCTATTAGCTAGGGGATGTACAGGTGGGGGATTCTGGGTAGTGTAGAGGTCCTGTTAACTGGGGGGTGAACAGTGGGGGATTCTGGTAGTATAGGGGGTCCTGTTAGCTGAGGGATGTACAGTGGTGGGATTCTTGGGGTAATTGCTAGGATTCCTGTTAGCTGGGGGGGGATGTACAGTGGGGGATTCGGGTAAGTGAGGGGTCTGTTAGCTGGGGGATGTTACAGTGGAGGATTCTGGGTAGTGTAGGGGGTCCTGTTAGCTGGGGGATGTACGTGGGGTTCTGGGTAGTGTAGGGGTCCTGTTAGCTGGGGGATTCAGTGGGGGATTCTGGGTAGTGTAGGATTCTGTTAGCTGGGGGAATGTAGTGGGGGATTCTGGGTAGTGTAGGGGTCCTGTTAGCTGGGGATGTACAGTGGAGGATTTCTGGGTAGTGTAGGGGGTCCTGTTAGCTGGGGGATGTACAGGGGGATTCTGGGTAGTGTAGGGGTCCTGTTAGCTGGGGATGTACAGTGGGGGATTATGGGTAGGTGTAGGGGTCCTATAGCTGGGGGATGTACAGTGGGGGATGATGGGTAGTGTGGGGGTCTGTTAGCTGGGGGGATTACATATGGTTTCTGTGTAGTGTAGGGGGTCCTGTTAGCTGGGGGATGTACAGTGTGGGATTCTGGGTAGTGTAGTGTAGGGGTCCTGTTAGATGGGGGATGTACAGAGGGGTATTCTGGGTAGTGGAGTTTAGGGCCCTGTTAGCTGGGGGATGTACAGTGGGGGATTCTGGGTAGTGTAGGATTTCCTGTTAGCTGGGGGATGTACAGTAGGGGATTCTGGGTTAGTGTGGGGGTCTGTTAGCTGGGGGATTACAGTGGGGGATTCTGGGTATTGTAGGGGTCTGTTAGCTGGAATATACAGTGGGGATTCTGGGTAGTGTAGGGATCCTGTTAGCTGGGGGATGTACAGTGGGGATTCTGGGTATGTAGGTTCCTGTTAGCTGGGGGATGTACAGTGGGGGATTATGGGTGTGTAGGGGTCTGTTAGCGTGGGGGATGTACAATGGGGGATTCTGGGTAGTGTAGGGGTCGTAAGCTGGGGGATGTACAGTGGGGGATTTGGGTAGTGTAGGGGTTCCTGTTAGCTGGGGGATGTACAGTGGAATTATGGGTAGTGTAGGGGGTCCTGTTAGCTGGGGGATGTACAGTGGGGGATTATGGGGTAGTGTGGGGGTCTGTTAGCTGGGGGATTTCTGGGTAGTGTAGGGGGTCCTGTTAGCTGAGGGATGTACAGTGGGGGATTCTGGTAGTGTGGGGGTCTGTTAGCTGGGGGATGTACAGTGTGGGATTCTGGTAGTGTAGTGTAGGGGTCCTGTTAGCTGGGGGATGTACAGTGGGGGATTCTGGGTAGTGAGGATTCCTGTTATCTGGGGGATGTACAGTGGGGGATTCTGGGTAGTGTGGGGTCTGTTAGCTGGGGGATGTACAGTGGGGATTCTGGGTAGTGTAGGAGTCCTGTTAGCTGGGGGATGTACAGTGGGATTCTGGGTAGTGTAGGAGTCCTGTTAGTCTGGGGGATTACAGTGGGATTCTGGTAGTGTAGGGGGTCTTGTTAGCTGGGGGATGTACAGTGGGGGATTCTGGGTAGTTAGAGGTCCTGTTAACTGGGGGTGAACAGTGGGGGATTCTGGGTAGTAATAGGGGGTGCTGTTAAGCTGGGGGATGTACAGTGGGGGATTCTGGGTTAGTGTAGGATTCCTATTAGCTGGGGGATGTACAGTGGGGGATTCTGTGTAGTGTGGGGGTCTGTTAGCTGGGGGAAGTACAGTGGGGTAGTTTGGGTAGTGTAGGGGTTCCTGTTAGCTGGGGGATGTACAGTGGAAATTCTGTAGTGTAGGGGGTCCTGTTAGCTGGGGGATGTAACAGTGGGGATTATGGGTAGTGTGGGGGTCTGTTAGCTGGGGGATTTCTGGGTAGTGTAGGGGGTCCTGTTAGCTGAGGATGTACAGTGGGGGATTCTGGTAGTGTGGGGGTCTGTTAGCTGGGGGATGTACAGTGTGGATTCTGGGTAGTGTAGTGTAGGGGTCCTGTTAGCTGGGGGATGTACAGTGGGGATTTGGGTAGTGGGGATTCCTGTTTACGGGGGATGTACAGTGGGGGATTCTGGGTAGTGTGGGGGTCTGTTAGCTGGGGGATGTACAGTGGGGGATTCTGGGTAGTGTAGGAGTCTGTTAGTGGGGGATGTACAGTGGGATTCTGGGTAGTGTAGGAGTCCTGTTAGCTGGGGGATGTACAGTGGGATTCTGGGTAGTGTAGGGGGTCTTGTTAGCTGGGGGATGTACAGTGGGGGATTCTGGGTAGTTAGAGGTCCTGTAACTGGGGGGTGAACAGTGGGGAATTCTGGGTAGTATAGGGTGGTGACTGTGTAGCTGGGGGATGTACAGTGGGGGATTCTGGGTAGTGTAGGATTCCTATTAGCTGGGGGATGTACAGTGGGGGATTCTGTGTGTGGGGGGGTCTGTTAGCTGGGGAAGTACAGTGGGGTATTTTGGGTAGTGTAGGGGTCTGTTAGCTGGGGGGTGTACAGTGGGGTATTCTGGGTAGTTTAGGGGTCTGTTAGCTGGGGGATGTACAGTGGGGGATTCTGGGTAGTGTAGGGGTCTGTTAGCTGGGGGATGTACAGGTGGGGATTCTGGGTAGTGCAGGAGTCCCGTTAGCTGGGGGATGTACAGTGGGGGATTCTGGGTAGTGTGGGGGGTCTGTTAGCTAGGGGTTAGGGGAATATCTACGTGCAGGGCCATTACCTGCCAGTATATGCTCCTTTCCAGTATAATGATCGCTATGACACCCACCTCCCTTCAGTGTCGTACAAGCATACCGGATCTCCTGTGGACTCACAGGTGTCAGGACAGGCCGCGGCTTCTCTTAGATGTACAGGCCGCAACTCAAGAGCGACACCTACGTTCACCTGCGAGAAACCGCGGTCAAACAGCGACCCCTAGTGGCAACCAGTGCTTAGCAGCCAGGAATTTGGTAACAAGAAGGGCTGGGTTCTTGCAAGATGTGGGCGGGGTAATAGTGAGATCTGAGCATGGTTATGTGAATGTGGGCGGTATTGGGAAGGTTCGGGGACAGTGAGATTACCAAACCAACCTTCACCAATCACAGTGTTCACCCATCGTAAAGCAATAATTCATTCAGATCTTTATCCCTGTGTGATCTACACAGGGCAGTCTGAATATGTCATCTAAGCACCCAGCTATGTTTCTATTACACACAAACTAGAAAAATCCCTGTAAATTACACAACAAATAATATAAATGTCTGTAATTATATCCTTATAAAACACGAGATATGGATGTCTGTAAATTATATCCTTATAAAACACGAGATTGAATGTCCTGTAAATTATATCCTATAAAACACCAAGATATGATGTCCTGTAAATTATATCCTTATAAAACACAAGAGATATAATGTCCTGTAAATTATATCCTTATAAAACACGAGATAAAATGTTCTGTAAATTATCCTTATAAAACACGAGATATAAATGTTCTGTAATTAATTCCTTATAAAAACACATATATAAAGTCCTGTAAATTATATCCTTATAAAACACAAAATATAAATGTCCGTAAATTAATTCCTTATAAAAACACGATAACTGAAAGATCGGAGCACTCCTGGGATTCCTCAGTGTAGCAATATTTATTAAATCACACTGTGTCGACGCGTTTCAACCCAACAACGACCCGTTGTTGGGTGGAACGCGTCGACACACGTGTGATTTAATAAATATTGCTTACACTGAGGAATCCCAGGAGTGCTCCGATCTTTCAGTTATTGTGATATTCTATATGCGTACGGAGGCACCCGGGTGGCTGTGAAAGGAGGACGAGGAGTGCCGCTCCACCCCAGTTAATACAGCTTATAAAACACGAGATATGAATGTCCTGTAAATTATATCCTTAAACAACACGAGATATAATGTCGTAACATTATATCCTTAAACACGAGACTAAGTCCTGTAAATTATATCCTTATAAAACACGAGATATAATGTCTGTAATTATATCCTTATAATAAAACACGAGATATAAATGTCCTGTAAATATATCCTTAAAAACACACGAGATAGTAATGTCCTGAAATTATATCCTTATAAACACAAGATATAATGTTCTGTAAATTATATCCTTATAAAACACAAAATATAAATGTCCTGTAAATTATATGCTTATAAACACAAAATAAATGTCCTGTAATTTA
>CM033476.1:14218507-14234601 GCA_019447015.1 Hymenochirus boettgeri | reverse complement strand
ATTATATCCTTATAAAACACGAGATATAAATGTCCTGTAAATTATATCCTTATAAAACACGAGATATGAATGTCCTGTAAATTATATCCTTATAAAACACGAGATATAAATGTTCTGTAAATTATATCCTTATAAAACACGAGATATGAATGTCCTGTAAATTATATCCTTATAAAACACAATATATAAATGTCCTGTAAATTATATCCTTATAAAACACGAGATATAAATGTCCTGTAATTTATCCTTAAAAAACACGAGATATAAATGTTTCTGTAAATTATAATCCTTAAAAAACCGAGATATGAATGTCCTTTAATTATCTCCTTATAAAACTCATATTATCAATGTCCCTTAATTATATCCTTATTTCTAAAACACGAGATATAAATGTCCTGTAATTATATTCTTATAAAAGGCACGGATATAAATGTCCTAGTAAATTATATCCTTATAAAACCCCAGGGCATCATGTGGCTCATGTGGTTAGCACGATGATGCCTTGAGCGCTGATTCCTGAGTTCGATTACACCCGTGGACACAATCTGCAGGGATGGTAGTTTATCGGGCGAGTCGCCGGGCTTGCGTGGTTTTCCCCGGTGCTCCGTTTCCCCTCCCCCTCAATATCACAAAGACATACTGATAGTTACTGTGTACTAAAGTGAGTAGATTGTAAGCCTCTCTTCGGGCAGGCCTGATATGAAATTGAGTAAAATAATAGTAAAAGCGCTGCCATACTAATGTAGCGCTATTAGAAAATAAATCATTAAAACTACCTACAATACAAAGCTATAATTTCCAGTAAATTATATCCTTATAAAACACAAGAGCTAAAAATTTACAGTAATTCATCTCCTTAATAAACAAATACTTCATGCTTCCTCAAGTTAAATGTCAGACATCCACAATAAACATAGAGCTCGGTTTGTCCCTCCACATGACACATTACAATATACTACAACTCATTGTGGTTTTTTTACCATTCCGCATTTCTCCCATGTCACCAATTACCACGCTATTTCCTTTATCTTTTTCGCATATCTTCCCTCTCCCTCTTCCTTCCTTTATTTTTTCCTACCATTTTATTTTGTACGCTCTTCTGTATACAATAGGATGTTGTCTTGCATGTTTACGGGCTTAAACGTCGCCTAATTAAGAAAGTTGGTGATAGCTGGGCCCTGGGTACAAACCATCCAGCTTTTATTTAACTGACCAATGAACCTCTGCCATAAACCAACGTCCCACTGGAAGACAGTTCCATAGCTTTAACCTTCTCACAGTGACACACCTTTCCCAACTCTACTTTATTTCAATAACATAACCTTGTAACTTCCTTGTTGTAGAAACTCATCCAGCTTTTTTATTAACTGCACCAATGAACCTGCCATAACAACGTCCACGAAGACCGTTCATAGCTTTACCGTTCCACAGTGACAAACCCTTTCCCACTCTACTTTATGTATCACTAATACCATAACTTGTACATTCCTTGTTTGTAGAACCTCATCCATCTTTTTATAAACTGACCAATGACCTGCCATAACACGTGCACTGAAGACGACTTTCCATAGCTTTATTACCGTTCTCCACAGTGACCAACCCTTTCCCACTCTCCTTTGTATTCAATACTACCAGTACTTGTAACATTCCTTGTTTGTAGAAACTCATCCAGCTTTTTATTAAAACTGACCAATGACCCTGCATAACAATGTCCACTGGAAGACAGTTCCATAGCTTTAAACCGTTCTCACAGTGACAAACCCTTTCCCAACTCTACTTTAGTTATCAACCAGTAACTGTAACATTCATTGTTTGTGAACCCATCAGCTTTTTAGTAAACTGGACCAATGACCTGCCAGAACAACGTCCACTGGAAACATTTCCCATGCTTTATTTACAATTCTCACATGACAACCCTTTCCACTCTACTTATGGGTGACAATACCCCGTAAACTTGTAACCTTCCTTGTTTGTAGAAACCATCCAGCTTTTTATTAAACTGACCATGACCCTGCCATAACAACTTCCCCTGGAGACATTCCCTAGCTTTAACCGACTCACAGTGACAAACCCTTTCCCAACTCTACTTATGTATCAATCCAGTAACTTGTAACATTCCTTGTTTTGTAGAACTCATCCAATCCAGGCTTTTATTACACTGACAATGAACCTAACCTTGGCAGACCAGTCCCTGGAAGACGTTCCATAACTTTACCGTCGCACAGTGACAAACCCTTTCCCACTCTACGTTTATGTATCACTCCCATTAACTTGTAACATTCCTTGTTGTAGAAACCCATCCCAGCTTTTTATTTAAACTGACCAATGAACCTGCCATAAAACAACGTCACTGGAAGACGTTCCATAGCTTTACAGTCGCACACAGTGACAACCCTTTCCCAACTCTACTTTATGTATCAATACCAGTAACTTGGTAACATTCCTGTTTGTAGAAACTCATCCAGCTTTTTATTCAACTGACCAAATGAACCTGCATAACAACGTCCACTGGAAGACAGTTCCTAGCTTTAAACTTTATTACCGATCTCACAGTGACAAACCCTTTCCCACGC
Organism: Hymenochirus boettgeri; assembly: GCA_019447015.1. Lineage (NCBI taxonomy): Eukaryota > Metazoa > Chordata > Amphibia > Anura > Pipidae > Hymenochirus > Hymenochirus boettgeri. The sequence goes on along the minus strand of CM033476.1, from coordinate 14,232,028 downwards.
CTACTTATGTATCAATACCAGAACTTGTAACATTCCTCTGTTTGTAAAACTCATCCCTCTTTTTATTTAACTGCCAATGAACCTGCCATAACAACGTCCACTGGAAGACAGTTTCCATAGCTTTACCGTTCTCACATGAAAAAAAACCCTTTTTCCCCAACTCTCCTTTTGTATCAATCCAGTAATTTGTAAACATTCCCTTGTTTGTATAAGAAACTCATATCCAGCTTTTTATTAAACGACCAATGAACCTGCCATAAAACGTCCCCTGGAAGACAGTTCCCTAGCTTTACCGTTCTCACAGTGACAAACCCTTTCCCAACCCTACTTATGTTCAATACCAGTAACTTGTAACATTCCTGTTTTTAGAAACTCATCCAGCTGGGTTATTAACTGACCCATAAACCTGCCCAAACAACGGCCACTGGCTCCAGTTCCATAGCTTTACCGTTCTTCTCACAGTGACAACAAACCGCTTTCCACATCTACTTTATGTATCAATACCAGTAACTTGTAACATTCCCTTGTTTGTAAAACTCATCCCGCTTTTGATTAAACTGAACCAATGACCTGCCATAACAACGTCCACTGGAAAGACAGTTCCATGAGCTTTAACCGTTCTCACAGTTGCCAACCCTTTCCCCCAACTCTACTTTATTATCAATACCAGTAACTTGTACCATTCCTGTTTGTAGAAACTCATCCAGCTTTTTTATTACCTGAACCCAGGAACCTGCCATAACAACTCCACTGGGAAGACAGTTCCAGAGCTTTACCGTTCTCACCACAGTACAACCCCTTTCCCAACTCTCTTTTATGTATCAATACCATTAACTTGTAACATTCCTTGTTGGTAGAAACTCATCCAGCTTTTTAATATAAACTGGACCATGAACTCATACAACGTCCACTGGACGACAGTTGCCATAGCTTTTACCGTTCTCACAGTGAAACACCCTTTCCCACTTGAGCCTAAACCTTAAGGGATGTCCTCGTGTCCGCTGACATGTTCTATTGGTAACAATGCCCAAATAGTTTAGTGTATGCCTGTTAATGTATTTATACACAGTAAATCATATCCCCCCACGCAAGCGCCTTAATAGCTCCGCGTACATAATTGTAACTTTTTCCAGTCCTCTCTTTCATATCCCCCTCAAGCTCCCCATCCTTTATTAATCTAGCTGGCCCTTCGCAGCTAACCCTTTCCCTCTCAAAGATGTCTTTTTTACACAGGATTTCCCAAAATTGCACTGCATATTCCAAATGAGCCTGCACCAATGCTTTGTAAGAGGGAGAATTACTTTCCTCCTTGAATCGCATACCTCGCTTTATACAGACACTACCATATTCTGCTCTGCTGTTTGACCCGCTGCACTGCTTGCTACCTTTCGTTTTGTTATCACACCAAAACTCCTGATCCCTTTCAACAGGGATTCACTTAACCTTTTTCTTCGTAGTCAACAGCAGTATGGTAAAGGTGAGTCCCTAATGAATGCCAGCCTGATGAAATGCAAGTGTGATTAAGGGCCATATTTAAAACCCCACAGTATTGCAAACTTGTTATTGTTAAAGTACATTTACAAGCAAACGAATGTAGCAAAATACCGCAATGGTATTGAATGGGCTTTTGTAAATTTACAATCACAGCAACGCTCGGTAAAACCACCCTAATGTATTACTTACAAGTGACAGGATAAAAACAAACAAGGGAAATGAAGACGGGTACACACGGGTGTATTTTTTGTCCCAACTGACTGTTCGCCGCTAGCAAGCGGTCAACAGGGATGAATATCCGTTGCGGCAAATTTTTACATGGCCAACAGTTTGTCTTGACCAATCGTCCAATCCAGCAACTTCACCTCAGATTTTTTAGGCCGACCGACAGATACACTGGGATTATTGGTCGATTGGCTTGAAAAATCTGCTTGTGTGTACCCAGCCTAAAGGGCGGCCTTTAGACATTAGATAGAGATCTCTAATCTATCTAATATCTGCCTAGTGTATGGCCACATATGAAACCTACATGACAGGCTGGTTAACATTAGAAGTATAGTGTGATGCAGGCTGTAGTGATTTCAATGTAGCCATACAGCCTATATTTAATGCAATGCCACTTAACACTGCAGCATGTACACAGCCTACATCATGCTTCAGGAAATGTGTGTGTAAGAAAATCAATGGGTTTCACATAGTTATGTTAAAATCAATAATCCCGTAACCCAAGACACCTGTGAAAATAATAACCTTTTGGATCAAAGTCTCATTTCCCTGTAACCCTTTCACAACTGCCAAATTACGCCAAACAGTTTGTGCATCAACCATTAAATGTGTTAGATGAGGCCATGTCAGGGGTGCGTTCACTGACACAATTCTACCCCATCAGGGCATCAGTGTCTAGACTGGGGATGTTCTAGTGATAATTAACCCTTTGTAGACCAAAAGATCTTAACTGTCTCGCCATTCTGCATTGTGCCTTATTTTGTGGTTACCTATACATTATAATACCGTTTTCATCCTAACTAATAAAAGTAAAGCCCTCACTCACTCCTCACTCCACTCACCTCACTCATCACTATTCTCCACTTGCCGTGGAGGCACCACGCTTAAAGTTTGGCAGGCTCATCATTGCACCTTACTTACAAAAGTTAAGCAGGTTTCGTTCGAACTTCCATTCCCCTGTCAACGGTGGTAAATCTGAGCATTGCACCTGTAACGGTGAGTATCTGACATTGCCGTAACGTTGAGTAATCTGACATTGCACCTGTAACGGTGATTATCGGACAGTGCACCTGTACGGTGAGTAATCTGACATTGCACCCGTACGGGAGTTCTGACATTGCACCTGTACGGTGGAGTATCTGACATTCACCTGTAACGTTGAGTATCGACTTGCACCTGTAACGATGAGATCCTGGACATCCCACCTGTAACGGTGAGTATCTATCTGACATTGCAACCTGTAACGGTGAGTATCTGACATGCACATACTTATTAGTTACCCTAGCTTACAATGCTATACAAATCTATATGCTTGGTCCGATTTCAACCAAAGTTTGTATGCATTCCTCCTTTACCCAGTAAAGGTTTTAACGAAATTTTTTTTAGTGGGGGGTGAATGGGGGGGGAATAGATTTTTGAACTCTCACACTAACATCGACCGATTTTTACCAAAATTTTAGGGGTGTGGTGCGGACTTTGGCGAGGTGTAAGGGGAAGGGTTTGGGTAGGGTGACAGAGAGAAATAGTGGGGGGTATTGGGGCGGACGGGGAGTGGGGTGGTGGGGTTCTTTCACCAAAATTTCATAGTTTGATAAAATATAATATTAAATTAAAGGTATGTTGCATATCGTAAAGCTTATTGAATTGTCTTTCTTTATATATCATTGCCGAGGTGATTAAGCAATCTTGTACATTATGCTTTCTTACTAAAAAACGTTATTTGATACATCCTCCGCTGCGAAGCGCGTGTATTTTGCTAGTCTAGTTATGACATCTGCGCAAGGTGTTTTAACTCACAAAACCGTTGATCGTATGTCCCTCCCCGTGTGTATTATATAATGCTGTATTAGTACTGTACTGAAACAAGCTGGTGTTATTAATAGAACTGGGAGGGGATCAGACACCTGTATTGCTGCCCATCTATATTTAGGGGATTAAATGTGTCAAATACTGAAGTCGCTTCCAGACACTGAGAGTGACAGTCTAGATGAAGGGGGAATTCATCAATTGACCAGTCCTCTGGTGGAAAAAAAAAAATTCTAATTAAAGGAGAATTGTGGCTTAAACACATTTTATCCCGATTTACAGCCCAGAAACCACTGATTAAAAGGATGCATTATTTGCCTTTCTAAGCCATTCCTAACCAAAGATACACCTGTGTGAAATAAGTAAAATCTTTACTTCCTCCTCTCCTCTAACAATGAGACGGACATGCTCAGTATGTTTCATTCATTGAAAGAGAGTGGGAGGAGCTTTCCAATTAGCAGCTTTGTATGATCTTGTGCTAAGGTTAGAATGTACATCAAATAACGTTAAGCCAACCCTGTAGGTGGAAGATGTGGTTTCCACACACGTCTGAGGGAAAATTACATGTGTGTATTGTATATTTTAATCCGCAGTTTCCGGGCTTTGATATGGGATGTTTTAGGCAATAGTTTCCCTTTAACACGTGGCGTTACAATTTAAAAGACAACTATTATTTGGTTGTTTTGCCATTTATACTAGGTTGTTCCCAGGAAACAATGAAATATTCCCCCCTTTTTATGTTAACCCCACCCTGAGACTTTAAAGGGAAAGTTCAGTGGACAATCTATTATGTTTAATTCTTCCATTTATATTATACCTACCTAGTTTTCTAAAATTCTACATATTCTCTGAAGACACATTTAAATAAATAAATCAATTCTTCTTCCCGAATGCATCACTACCTTGGAATGGTTCCTACAGTAATTCTACTGAGTGGTTATCGGATGGGTCAAACAGGCGCAGATCTCTACGGAGCAACTCAATCAACCCAGGGACATATACCATAAGGAGACTGACTATGGAAACATAAAGGGCTAGGCCACCCTGCAGTGTTTTTTTCTTTTTCTTGCGTTTGCGCCTTGCGTTTTTCCAGATTGTTGAAACGTGGGGCAACGCACCGAAAACTAAAGTTTTCAGGTGCCGTTGCGATTGCTCATGCGATTTGCCTTATGCATTTTTAAATCACCATCGCATGCGTTTTTCTACTTATATTGAAAACTGCATGCGCAAACGCAAAAAACAACGCACACATGCGGTTTCGGTTTGCGTTGCGGCGCGTGTGGCCGGCCCAAAGTCAGTAATTTCGAAGCATTTATCTCTTTAATTATACTGGCTCTGTTTTCTTTAAGTACCTTAGCCCGATGCTCCGAGAAAGACCTATCCCCCGCAACCCAGTGCAACAGCCTTGATGGCCATATGCCGATACATCCCTAACTGACGTTTTTCATTTTGCCAATTTTAATGCCAGCATCAGCTGGCGTTTAAAGTGTTGCAATGATGGCCGCTTTGGGGCAAATAACAACGCTTTGCTTGTTGCTAATAACAGGGTTTAAGTCACGCAATCGATATACTCAGTTCACTCCGGATTGGAGCGGTAACGCCGTGGTGCATCGTCCTGATTTATTTACCACGGAACTTTCCCCCTTTGAAACCATCCCGTACACCCATGTGGCCCTTTAAACTGTCTGGTACCTTGTTTAACCCTTCGTACTGCTCTGATCATTCAACCCCATATAATACACCAGACACCATTTTGTCAGTGCCAGATCTTGCCATAAATCACAGCCCTGGGATGGATGCCCTACACACTCATCCTCTCCTCTTTCACATCCTGGGCCAAGATATCCTGGCCCCACACTTCCCCAGGGCCCCAGCCCCCCAGAATCATGGCCACACACCTTTCCAAGGCCCCACTCTCCCAGATCAGGGCCAAACACACTTTCCCAAGGGCCCCCACTCCCGATCAGGGCCACACACACTTCCCAGGCTCCACTCCCGCAGATCAGGGCCACCACACTTCCGAGGGGCCCCTCTTCCCCAATCATGGCCCACATACACTTTCCAGGGCCCCACTCCCATGATCATGGCCACACACACTTCCCTATGGCCCCCCTACCCCAGATCATGGCCACACCACATCCCAAGGGCCCCTCCCAGATTCAGGGCCACACAGACACGTCCCAAGGGCCCCACTCCCCAGATCAAGGCCACAACACACTTATCCCAAGGGCCCCACCCCAGATCCGTGGCCACACACTTCCAGGGGCCCCACACTCCAGATCAGGGCACACACACTCCCGGGTCCCCACTCCCCAATCAGGCCACACACACTTCCCAAGGTGCTCCACGCCCCAATTAGGGCCACACAACACTTCCCCTGGGCCCCACTTCCCGAATCAGGGCCACATACACTTCCCAAGGGCCCCACTTATCACCCAGCCAGGGCCACATACACTTCCGCAAGGCCCCATGCCTTTCTTTACTTCCCCAGATCAGGGCCACACACACTTCACAAGGCCCACTTTCCCGATCAGCCAGGCCACCACACTTCCCGAGGGCCCCACACACTTTCCCAATTGCCCATCCCCATAGCAATGGCCACACACCACTTCCCAAGTGCCCCACTCCATCTCCCCCCCTCCGTACCTGAGTGTTCCATGAGGATGAGGAGGGAGGAGCAGGGAGAGTGGAAGGGAGGGGGAGACCCAGGGAAAGGGAGGGGCTTTCCGCAGGAGAAAGCCTTCTTTGCTGACTTCTCAACTTACGAAAAAGTGTCCCATGCTGTTGGGATGAGAAGGGGGCCACCGCACTTCCCAGGGGCCCAGTAAGAACAAGACCCCCCGCTGACACAGGTTGGGTTAGTGATCCAGGGCTCACAGCGATAGAGGGAGTCGGATATCCGGGGATATAAGGGCCCAGCTAGGACCGAGAACCCGAGTTCAACGTGGATCTGAAATGTCCCTGACCCCGTTGGAGTTAAAGGGACATGTGACGTCACACTTGCCAGAGATCTTGCAGCCACAGGGGGAAGGCAGGTCTGGGAGACCACTGATTGGTCCAGAAGTAGAAAGGAATCCTGCAGCTCCTTGCTCCTTAGGGTGTTCCTTTATTCGTTAGAACATTCAAGGGAACAGAGCCCCCTTGTTAGGTCAAGCAAATGTGCCACCCCCCCGTAAATCTTTCCCCTGTTTGGTCCCAAGATGTGTGCAGCCTGCACCCCTTTGTCCCTCTCACCCTCTTCAGATTTTGCCACCTGCTGGGCCATTCTCAATGGGTGGAACACAGATGCCCATCGTGCCCTGCTAACCCCCAACATCTCTAGGATCCATGCTACTGCGCCCTAACCCCCCCCAAACCACCCCCCTACCCCAACCACCCGGATCCTTTATCTTTCATATGTAGGGTTTATTTTTGTAAGTCTGTGGCGACAGGACTTTTTAAAGTTCGATTGGGCCCGCCTCAGGATCCTGGGCGCCAACATGGCCTTCTCCTCCTGTAATTTCTTTATTCTGATACTCTCCTCCCCTTCGCACTTATGTCACTTATTGTTCCCCATAGCATCAGCATCCGTCCGGCTTGACAATCCTTGTGTCATGTTACCCGTCCACCATCTGATATTGCAGCAATGTCCGTACTATAATCTGTCACTCTTTTCAAAAATCGCCCAGGGCACAGGTAGGAACATTAAATGATCATGATGAATATAATGGATAATCTGGTGCCCAGCCCTCACCCAGTCCCAGCTTATCATTTTCCAGTTTTATCACCAGCCTGACAACGTAAGGATTAATCCCTAAGCTTGGCTTCCCATCGTCACCTAAATTAAGTCAGTTAAGCTACACTAGCGACATTGTTAGCATCCAGTTGGAATGCCACAATTCGCCAGTGTACTTGCCTTTTTAGTCAAACCACTCTGGGGTTGTGTCTCTGTACACACACAGAGGGAAACGAAAGCTGCACACTTAAACAAGGAACTTTAATTTACAATTAACGCATTGGCAATAAAGTGGGCATCTTCTCTTTTTTTTTTTTTACAAATAAGAGGCGTTTTGCTTTAAATGCACACCAGAGATAGTGTCCCCTAGTTGCTTGCTTGCCAACTCTGAAGCTGGCACAGAAGTTGGCATATCCTGTCCTAATTATTTGTATTCCAAGGTGCTTGCAAATAGAAATATCATTTTAGAAGACCTGAGAGGCTTTAGCTAAATTAGCAGAGTAATAAAAAGTCCAAGGGCCCAAATGTGTTATATTAACGGGCCCTCCTTTATTTTCCCCCTCGATGTACGGAAAACCTGTGTTTCAATAAATAAGTGGGCGATAAAGAAGAGGTACGTTATTATCTAATAAACCGGTTTCAATAAGTGACACTTGAGTCACCTGACAACCATGACATAGCTGGCTCCAATTATAACCGATGACGTAGTTAAGCACCGATTATAAATGATGACATAGCTAAGAGCCATTTTTTAGGAAATCACTTCATGGTCATTTGTGGACCTTGTGTATTGTATGCAAATCCTTTTCCTGTCTTCTCATTTGCCAGTAGAGTGTCGTTGTGTTTCCTAACCACATTTGTGACTGACACCCCTCGATACAGATACGGTCTCGCTGGACCACCCTTTACTCTTCCTGTCTGCACACACCCACACCTCGCCTTGGCTTATTTAGCTTATTCATCTCAATGGGGTGTGTTTTGTCATTCAGTAAGTGTTAGGGTGTGCAGAATGTGGGATCTTTATATATTGGATGGGCGGGTAATGTCATGTTGCACATGAAGTTATTTGATGGAATTAGATGGCGCGCGTGGACCTACCATGTAAGAAATATAATGTTACTTTTAACTAAAATTTCAGTTAAGACATTGCAGTTTTGTTAATGGCTTTGTCATGTGAACCGCGAAACGTTCAGCAACGGCCACCTACACACCCCTCAATAACGCGCGTGAAAGCGCAAGCAATTCTGCTTGTTTACCGTGCGTTTGAAAACAGATATGCAGCGCACACAGTGTAAGCCGCCCACATTGCCAAAAAAAAAAAAAAACTATCTGCTTTGCAATTCTCATTGCGCCAATTCGATTGCAAAACTTGACCATAACTTGCACGCAAAAGCGCAACATGCAATCGGGTGCGATTTCGGTGGCATTATTTCGCGTTTGCGCATATGCCATTTCGCTATTTAACTGAAAAAGGGTGCGTGCAGAAAATGGGTTGACCGCAAAACTGAAAGCAGATGCGCAATGCACGCGTATTGGAATCGCAGGAATTATCACTTCCCGTTTTCCATGTTATCTAAAAAAACGCTTGCACACTCGTCGAACCAAAATCGCTGGCTGACAACAACAGCGCGTTTCCTCCGCATTACTTTGCCTTGCAACGAGAGTCCACACCAACGGAGGTGATTGTGGCCACCCCATAGCCCAACACTACTGTGGCTTTTAAAAAAGGCGTAATCAGAACGCTCTTTAAACGCTCAGTAGTGTGGCTTAGCCCGAAATAAAGAATGTCCTCCTCCCCGAGTTTCACACACGGAACTTGAATGAATTGGAATGCTGGGATCGGAAATCCAGGTGGGGATCCATTTTCCCTGTCTTTATGTAAACCCCCTGCTATACATTCTTATATACTCATGATGTTTCATTCAATCTGTGTGCGTGAATTCCCCTGTGAGATACAATCCGGCTATAGTTGTAGGAACACACTATTGTTTACATGGGAGGGTTTGTTTCCTCTCTAATGAAAGGTAAATCATACCTGTTCCCCCTTCCACTGCCCCTCCAACCGTAACGATCTGAGTGTATTAAAGAAACGCTTCACTCTAATATAACCTGACCGTGGCTAAGGTTTCAGGAATGCTAAACTAACGCTACTATTTGTCTTCCTTGTAGAGACTCTGGATCCGGCATTGTATTGCCCAGACACAGGGGGGAGAAAGGGACCGTCCCCTGAAAAGGAGAGTTTCACACAGGGCACAATACGGCAACAGCACACGTATTAGTCCATCATTCCCCATTTACTGCTACAAAATTTAAAGGTGCCAAAGGCGGAGAAGTGTCCATGGGCACATGACCTGATCTAATACTAACTACTCTAAAAAGGGAACCCCCCCCTCGATAAGCAAACACCATGTGATGGACCACCTATGATGGCATTGTACATATGGAGCCTCCTTCTTGTTACTTCATTTGTAATGGGAGCTCCCCAAGTGGGTGAGCACACAGCTTGGGGTCTCCAGTAAAATTGATAACCGCTCACTGCCCCCGGCCTCCCGGACCCGCTACCGTTTATCTGCCACGATTTAACGGGGGGAAAAGTTTCCCCATAAATCGACGGAACTTCATCCTTGGAAATAACTCGGTTAAGACCATCTCGGATAATAATTTTGGGTGGGTACACGTGGGATATGTTTTTGAGGATCCGATAACGGTTTATCCCCCCTGGCGATGGGTCGGGAGAATGAACTCGTCCAGGCTGTAAAGAGCGGGAATGTTGGTACAGTCCAAAAACTTGCTCGTAAAGGTCCAACTTCCAAACATAAGTACCCCACTCAGAGGGGGGATTCCTATATGGTTTCCGTAGTGTATGTTGTACTTGGGGTTTCCGGGAGTTTATATGGGGTGAACTTGGGGTTTTCCGGAGTGTATGGGCGTGAAACTCAGGTTTCCGGGAGTAGGGGGTGAACTTGGGGGGGACTGGGTGTTTTTTTCTCATGTTTAAAATAGTTTCAGTGTAATAAAAAGTCGTTGGTCAACTTTTATGAACGTATGGATGTCATCACACTGGTTACACAGCATGTGGCAGTCCAAATCACCCCACCTACTTGGAACATGCCCGCGGAATCTCTAGGATGGAGCACGTTTAGATTAAATTGCAGTGTTTTCATACCTGAATGTGGATAATCAATAGAGGGCGATGGGGAGCTGGACCCAGAGTTTGTTCTGGTATATGTTCATTACCATTTTAAATTTGATTTTGTTCCAACGCCCCGATCGATAGTAACGTACCGGCTTCTATAAATATCATTATAGCTTTGATAAAGTGGCATCTCACCCCACCTACTTGGAACATGTCCCGCGTATCTCTAGGATGGAGCACTTGAATTAAAATTGCAGTGTTCATAACCTGATGTGGGATAATCAATAGAAGGGGCGATGGGGAGCTGGCCGCCAGAGTTGTTCTGGTAGATTTAATATTACCATTTTAAATTTAGATTTGTTCAACGCCCCGTCGAAGTAACCTTATTCGGCTTTCTAAATTTCAGTATAAGCTGTGAGAAAGGCTCTCAGGCCCATTTACCAAGCAATAGGTTTCCAGAGACAATGGCATAATGTCCTTGTAAAGTGCCCCTCAATCAGAATCGATACCTGATTAGCATAAGCCCATAGAAATGACAAAATAAGTGTGTAAGGATAAGACATTAGCGTGGTATCCTGATGTGGCGGGTGCTGCCATGCTATAAAAACTGTAGCAAGGTCAGGTGCCAAGGTAATAGGAACTTTGCATCAGTACAAGTTAAATCAATCCCTGGATTTGTGACACTTATAGCAGTGAAAGTTCTACGTCGCGGTTCGTGCCGTCTTTACCATGCCAATGTCTTTTTTAGGGGCAGATAAGTTCAGGTGTCCAGTGGCACTCACCCAGTGACGCACGTAACACAAGGACTGTCACCTGCTGTTGTATTGGGGCCTCGAAGGTCTTGGTCAGCAGCAGCAGTTAAATATTTGCAGGATCACACGGCTCGGGCCAACCAGGAAGAGAGTTTGTTATGTAGTGTGTGGCGTGTTTTTCTCTAGGCTGGTTTGATCTCGAAGATAATTGTGCATCGGGAGTCAATACGCCTAGACGGTGACACCTTGGCTTACTATCTTGACGTCAGTGGAACTGGCTGATACGGGGGGTCGCCGTTCACTGTGGTGGTCAGGAAGCACAATATCCCCCGGTTGGTACCTAACCAGGGCAACTCTAATCAAAACTTAATGAGAACAAGGTGAAAATACCCCCGTAATTTTGTGTGTGCCTTGTAGTCCTCGCCCTGGGGGGATCTTACCTTGTAGGCCCTTCCTCGCTCATGTGTAGGCCTATAGGTACCCCAAGCAGTGAGTTCTGGGCATTTCTGTATTTTGATTGCTGGTTTCTTCTGCGGCGGCTGATGATGGTTGTATGTTTCAGAAAATGTCGTAAAAATAAATTCACGGCCGAACTTGTGGTCTCCTATGAACCGCACAATCTGCGTGCGGTGGAACGTTGCTACGGCTAATCACTCGGCCCGGGTCAGAATATCTGGCCATTTTACAGACCTTAAAGCTAGGTACAAACACATACCGATACAGTGGCCGACCTGTCCATTACTTTCTCGATAATTGTGTACGTCCTGTAACAACCATTTTTCCATTCCAACGAACGCTTGGTCCTGCAATCGGAAACGGTCGCCACTGATGTGCCTTCCCCCTGTACTTAGGTATAGAAGTCAGCCACATAGGTGTAGCATCACGAGCGATCTCCCGATCCTTTATATAGGAGAACCCTGGTGACTGTTCAGTATCCACATCATTTAAAGATACAGACAAAATCTGGGCCCACTTCACATGCTGCATTTCAATTCACCAATTGGAAGGGCATGTTCTGCAAGAAGTACCTTCCCATTGGCAGCGCGTTGGATGAATACGGAGGGCAGGTGCGAGAGAATTGTGACGAGGGCCAGCTACAGGGAAGTATCCCGAACTACCCAGCTGTATCCTAACCTAAACCACTAGGTCACCCTGGTTACAGGTTAAGGTTCATTTTGTGCTGAATTCTCCTTTAAATGGGAGGAGCAATCTTTGCAGATGTTTGGAAAAATTATTAGTGTGGTAGCTCCCCACATGTAATAAAGGCAATTAAAAGATCAAAGGCTTTCTTTTTTTTTAAAATTTTTTTTTTTTCTGTCTGTGCTAGCTCCTCCTGTCTGTGGTCTGTGTCTGTGTATTTTTTTTTATTATGGGGACAATTCGTCAAGATTACAACAGTAACATGGGATTCCTCTGATAGGGGACCAACCACTACAAGGGAAACAGGGGAACAATGCCCAATGTAAACAAGTCAATACAAGGCTTGATGCACAGTGAACCCTGGAAAACATGTATATATCCGCCCTGATGAATTTATTTAACAATTACCCGCTAACCTAAAACTACAATCCCAGGCATGCCCTGGTAGTGATATTGAGTGGGCTACGGCAGGGATGTCAAACTTGCATTACCTCCAGATGTTTGAAAAAAACGGTAACTGCCAGCCAGCTGCAGCAAAACAAGTCAAAAAAGAAGCCCGGGAATTCTGGTGTTTTTGTAGTTTTCAAACCAAACATATCTGGAGGGCCCACCAGTGGAGCTAAGTGTTTTTTTTGGGGGGGGGGGGGTGGGGGGTCGGGAGATTGTATGACAGTCCTGCTGTGTAATCAATTACGCCTTGGGCTTGGAATCCAGTGGCAGCAGCGTTCCTGTTCGCAAATACAATGCAAATAATGTTTATTTCCCTATTCCTAACCAACGACGTTGCCTTTTTGTTAAAAGTGGAAGGAAGCCAACAGAAAGAATTTATCAGGAAGAATAGGGACAGATCCCGTGCCTTTCTGTCATTTTTTAATCTTATTTTCTTAATGGAGGCAGGAGTTATAACATAGGCTACTTACAATGAAACGAATAATGGGAGGTAGGAATACTTAATCGACCATGTCCTGTAAATTATATCCTTATAAAACACGAGATATAAATGTCCTGTAAATTATATTCTTATAAGGCACAGGATATAAATGTCCTGTAAATTATATCCTTATAAAACACCAGGGCAGCATGGTGGCTCAGTGGTTAGCACTGATGATGCCTTGCAGCGCTGAATTCCTGAGTTCGATTCCACCCGTGGACACATCTGCAAGGAGTTTGTATGTTCTCCCGTGCTTGCGTGGGTTTCCTCCGGGTGCTCCGGTTTCCCCCTCAATCACAAAGACATACTGATAGGTTCTATG